>SJYC01086307.1:0-18325 GCA_006408675.1 Madoqua kirkii | reverse complement strand
ATTTTCTAATCTTTTTTCTATAAGAATTTGTATTTTTTTATATAACTGAAATAATAATGTATGTACAGTAATGTATCCTGGCTAATTCTCTTTGGTTTATATTAAAAACATTTCCCATGTTTGCTAAATGCTAATGTTTATTTTTAGCTCAGTTGGTAAAAAAATCCGCCTGCAATGTAGGAGACCCCAGTTCGATTCCTGGGTAGGGAAGATCTGCTGGAAAGGGATAGGCCATCCACTCCAGTATTCTTGGGCTTCCCTTGTGGTTCATCTGGCAAAGAATCTTCCCTGAGTTTGATCCCTGGGTTGGGAAGATCCCCTGGAGCAGAGAAATGCTATCCACTCCAGTATTCTGGCCTGGAGAATCCCATGGACTATATAGCCCATGGGGTTGCAAACAGTTGGACGTGACTGAGCTAATTTCACTCATTCACATCTAAGTTCTGTGGTGCATTTCACAAGTAGATATACCACAGTCTGATAAATCATTACTTGATTGCTGGGCTTTTAATTTGATGCCCATTTTTCACTGTAATTGGAGGGACTGATGGTGAAGCTGAAACTCCAATACTTTGGCCACCTGATGTGGACAGCTGACTCATTTGAAAAGACCGTGATGCTGGGAAAGATTGAGGGCAGGAGGAGAAGGGCATGACAGAGGATGAGATGGTTGGGTGGCATCACCAACTCAATGGACATAGGTTTGGGTGGACTCTGGGAGTTGGTGATGGACAGGGAGGCCTGGCATGCTGCAGTTCATGGGGTCACAAAGAGTCAGACACCACTAAGTGAACTGAACTGAATTGAACTTTCACTGTCAACCAATGTGATTTTAAAATTCATGAAAAAAATTAAAAATGTGATATTTGTGTATTAGTTTGTCACTGAACACTAGATTATCATTTAGATTAATTAATAACTTGAAAATCAGTAATTATCTGTTTTCTTCTAAATTTCCCACATAAAAATGCTTTTTTATTTTTCTTACTTATGGACCCAAATTTATAGTCACTATGTGATTAAGTGCTAACCAAGAAGTCTAGTCTGGACTTCGGGTTAAACATTGGGTTAAACAACTGGCCTGCCCAGAACCAAAATCTGACCACCTGTTCGGGGCCATGTTCTCCCTGGACCCTTTTAGCAGATAAATGAAGATCAATAACTCTAGAATCGGAGATCTCTGGCTGTGTCTTCATTCAACCTTGTTGAATGACAAAAAGGATTTCTATCTTTAGCTTATTTGACTTCTGATAAACAGAATCTATAAAACCAAACTAAGATGCCTATTCATTTTTTAAAAAGGCTGTATTTGAAATCCGCACGAATGATTCTAGCCTATTAGAATATCTGCCTTCTGTACTGTTTGAACTACTTGAAATTCATAAAATCTGTTCATAATGTCTACCTTGACTTCAAATAAGCTTTTGGTTACAGCTGAATCCAAAAAATGCTTTTTATAGGCACACTTCACTTGAGACCAGTAAATGAGTAATTCTTATTTCTGTTTTTTTGTCACTAAACTTTTCCACGATTTTCCGTGAAGCCACCCTTGCCAACAGCCCACCCCCTACCAGCAAGCCCCATCCCTGGTCTTGTACAAACGCTTCTTGAACATGCTTTTAAAGGGTTGACTGTGATCATCAATGATCTATTTTACAATATCTTGATCTTAATCTAATCTTTATATTTTGTACAATTTTAGTATCTTGTTAAAAAGTGAATGGATTCAAGTAGCAATTGTGAGGTTATAATCAGTACAGTGATTCTATTTAATTCTTAGAATTCTGTAATGTGTGTATTGTTAGGCCATTTTGCCCATGAAGGAAACTTGTGGGAAACGGATGAGATAACCTCCCCCCGCAACGTGTAACCAGTCAACACCCATGCACTGAGGCCTGTAACTCACCTTCTGACTCCGAATCACACCCTCCGCCAACCGCGCCACCTGAAGGCTTCCAAGTGTTTTAAGTGGAATCCCGTTCTACCAGATGGTAATTTAAATTTGCATAATGAAGCAGACGTTGCTTCTTGCTAATATGTTTTTCCAATATTCATGAATATATACTGTGCTCTATAATCAATGATCTGAGACAAGTACAACTTGACTTAGAGCTGTTTTTCATTAGCTGCAACTCTAGTAGCTTCTCCTATGTTAATTTACTCAAGGTCGAAATGGATCCGGAACTGAGCAATGCCCCATGCTGAATCACTGATATGTATGTGTGTACACACACACACGCACACACGCACACATATTTAAGGTCAGGCAGCTCCTGCATTTCTTCTTTTTTTTTTCTACCAATAGAAGTTTGCTCATTACCGAAGTGAAATGAAGTGAGCTCGCTCAGTCGTGTCCAACTCTTTGCGACCCCGTGGACTGTAGCCCACCAGGCTCTTCCATCCATGGGAATCTCCAGGCAAGGATACTGGAGTGGGTTGTCATTTCCTTCTCCAGGGAACTTCCCGACTCAGGGATCGAACTCAGGTCTCCGGCATTGCATGCAGGCGCTTTACCCTCTGAGCCACCTTACTAGAGGTTATAAATGCCTCAGTGCCTTTCCTGGTACTATTGAAGAGAGGTTGCTTTAAAACTGCTATCTCAGAAATTGAAAACATTCCTTGAGGGTATTCAGGAGAATTTTAGGTATACTTTTCCTTTTACTTTACTTAGGATAGTACAAATATTTATGTTTCATTTTAATAACATGTAATGTCCTTCCTTTAGAGTCATACTTGACCTTTGAAAGAAAACGCCTTTGAATGCTGTAAACTGGGCAGTTTTTTGTGTGTAAGACAGAAAGATAACAGCTTACAATAACGTCTCAAGTCTGTTATTAGTGATACTCTTCCCTGGTCACTCAGACAGGAAAGAATCTCCCTGCAGGGTGAGAGACCCAGGTTTGACCCCTGGATTAGGAGGACGCCATGGAGAAGGGAATGGCTACCCACTCCAGTATTCTTGCCTGGAAAATTCCATGGCCGGAGGAGCCTGGAGGGCTACAGTCCATGGGGTCACAATGAGTTGACCACAACTGAGTGACTAACACTTCACTTTCATTTCATGATTCCCGAAACCATGGAGAGACAGTTAGTTTTTGGGAAAGTTACTGTTGGATAAATGTATCGAAACATTCACATTAAGATGGAACTTTGTGTAGAGAAGTTTCCTAAGCTAAAACAAGGCAAGAGTTGAAACTCGTCCATCATATGAGAATTCCCAAGCCTGGCAGCAATAGGCTAACAATAGGATGTAAATGAATGCCAGTTACTGAGACATGATCTCTCACCTCATGTGAGTCATTTAGTAACAGCTGGAGTCGAGACTCGGTAAACCACACTTCTCCGGGGCCAGCTGGCTCCTTGCTAGGCTCAGCCAGTTAAGGGCTTGAGAAGGAGACTATGATTGGACAGAAGAGAGGACTTGGCCCTTTCTGTTTTGCTTCCTGGTTTTGTTTTGGCTTCTTGTGTTTTCAGCATTCCTGCAGCCTCGTTTCTTCGCCCTGACAGCAGCAATGCATTCCAGTAGTGGCCGCTGCATCCAGTTTGAATACTTTTGCAGCATTTGCAGAACAGCCTCCCTACTTCCTCTGAGACCCAGGCATCAGTTGGCACGGCTTCGTTAGAGGTCTGGGATCCAGCCCCGGGGGTTTCTTCAGGTTCAGATACAGTAGCAACAACTAAACAGACCTCCCTACTCACAACGTGAGCTCTGTAAGCCCCCTTTTCTAGAGTGATATCTGATAATCCTACCTTTTCCTGTTTTCCAACCCCAGAGGTGGTAGAGATAGAGGTAGTTTGCTGACTTCATCATATCATTGTGGGTTTTGTGTTGTTGTTTATTTGTTTTTGCCTTTTTTAGTTCCTTAATACATAGAAAGTTCTTACAAGCAATTCTCCTTGTTCAGCATAACTATATGATGTCTGTTTTCCTGACAGAAAACCAAGCAGCGTGGAGAGAATGGAAATAGCTGAGCGTTGACAAGAGTGTTCAGCTGCAACTGGAATGCTCCAGGGGGGCAGGGGGAGGGAAACAATACAAGGAGAATGATCCAGAGGCGCCACAACGGGCTTACCGCGGCAGCGCGGCTGATTGCCACTTGAATAGCTTATCAGGAACACGTTCTCTATCTCTGTTAACGGCTACTGTCGGCTACCAGTAGCTAACACTGACTAAGTACAAAACACACACCAGGCATAAGGCAGGTCATAAAAATATGCTACTTCACTGACTCCTCAGAACAATGTTATGCGGTAGGCATTAATTTCATGTTCACGTCATCGATGAGACAAATTTTTGTGGCGTTAAATAAACTGCCCGCGCTTGTGCCATTAGTAAAAAGAGCAAAAAGTTAACGCTAAACACAAGCAGAATGCAACTAGGGAGGAATTGCCGAGGCTAAGATGTTAGCACCGGCCTGTCGGCTGTTTCTCTTGTCCCGCCTCTCACTCTTCTCCCTTCCTGGGGAATCTGTGCTCACGGGAAACTCCTGACTGTGTCTGCTATGGCAGATGCTTCTCTCTCTTTTAGCCAAATGTGGAAGATGAAAAATTAATTAATGAGAGCACAGGCTGCTCAGACAGTCTGTTAGCAGCACACCCATACGGATCTCTGTATACCTATAAACCAAACAGGTTTTATAAGAGAAGCAAACGATTTCGGAAATTATTCTGTCAGCTTTTTGTGTGTGATGGAGAACCATCTGAGAGCTTCAGGCTCTGTAATTACTTGCTGATTAAGGCTCTTGTTCATTTGCTTGTAAAATCTATTTATTTATCATCTGTCTACATACGTATCCTACGATTTTTGAGCTATAATATATACACAGCAAATTGCAAATATTGGGCGAGTGGTAAGTCGCTTCAGTTGGTGTCTGACTTTTTGTGATCCTGTGGAGTGTAGCCTGCGAGGCTCCCCTGCCAGTGGGATTCTCCAGGCGAGCATACTGAAGTGAGTTGCCATGCCCGCCTCCAGGGGATCTTCCCTACCCAGGGATTGAACCCATGTCTCTTGTGTCTCCTGCACTGGCAAGGAAACTCCTGACTGTGTCTGCTATGGCAGATGCTTCTCTCTCTTTTAGCCAAATGTGGAAGATGAAAAATTAATTAATGAGAGCACAGGCTGCTCAGACAGTCTGTTAGCAGCACACCCATACGGATCTCTGTACACCTATAAACCAAACATGTTTTATAAGAGAAGCAAACGATTTCGGAAATTATTCTGTCAGCTTTTTGTGTGTGATGGAGAACCATCTGAGAGCTTCAGGCTCTGTAATTACTTGCTGATTAAGGCTCTTGTTCATTTGCTTGTAAAATCTATTTATTTATCATCTGTCTACATACGTATCCTACGATTTTTGAGCTATAATATATACACAGCAAATTGCAAATATTGGGCGAGTGGTAAGTCGCTTCAGTTGGTGTCTGACTTTTTGTGACCCTGTGGAGTGTAGCCTGCGAGGCTCCCCTGCCAGTGGGATTCTCCAGGCGAGCATACTGAAGTGAGTTGCCATGCCCGCCTCCAGGGGATCTTCCCTACCCAGGGATTGAACCCATGTCTCTTGTGTCTCCTGCACTGGCAGGCAGGTTGTTTACCATGAGTGCTGCCTGGGTCGCTGACAAACTGTAAACCTGACCCAAAGTTTACAGGTTGATTACCAGAACCTGGGTCTCCTACCATCTTACTCCATTTTAAGTAGAAATTCTTTAAATGTGTAAGGAAGTCACATGATAGAAAATATTTAAGCAATAGCAATGTGAAAACAGTTTACTACTGACAGTCTAAAAGACAATGTATATTAGTTGGCAACTTTATTCATAGCAATGAAGACAGCGTTCTGTATCCTGATACAGAAGAGTATCAGAAAATGTTTTGAAATTGTCAAAAACTGAAATATCCAAATAATTGAAAGATTACTTACATGTTATCTTTTTTTTAACAATAAATGGGATTATTTTAATGCTGCCAGATCTTCCAATCATTGTTAGGATGGGTATTACAAGCTATTAAATATTTAAAATTAAATATTATATTTTACATAAATTATAAAAATTATTTGAGAAAGTCATCCTTAAAAATTTATATTTGGTCATAAAAGGATGACTATGAAATCACTTGCTTAGCTTTGAACACAGTGGTGCTAAAGGTGTGGCTGTGGATTTGATTTTGTGTAGATAAGGCTGTTTCCTTTTACGTAAAACCATAGGGCAATATTGCTCCCCTTCTGTTCCGTGTATCTGCACAGTTGGTTATTGAATATAAATGGAGACCTAGTTTATGACCGTAGTGCTGCCACGAATCAACTATGTGACCTTGGAGAAAGCAAAATGTCTCTAAATCTAAGGAAATGAATTAATAACAGAAGTTGAGTTTCCAGTATGCGTGAGTATGCGTGAGACTTAATGATAGTGCCTGAGGATACAATAAGCAGAGCTGAGCATCTTTCCTGCCCTCTGGGAGGAAGGAAAGCAAGCAGAAATAAACCAAATACTGTTCACTGCAGAGAGAAATCTAGCAATGTAAACGAGGAGCAGTACTGTAAAGGAACAGTAACAGGTGCGGAGAGGGAAACAAGAACCTCATTCAGTCTAAGAGAGGAGTCCACGCTGAGACCTGAAGAACGGAGTCCTGACTAGACAGTGGAGAGAGGCAGGAGCAGAGGAAGCGGAGCAGAGGAAGCGCGGAGGAAGGCCCCAGACAGGGAGGGGCGCGGGGCTCTCCCGGGCTGGGATCCTGGGCTGGGAGAGGCCCCGTGCGGCTGGGCAGAGGAGACCCTTACGAGGCGTTATGTAGTTCCTCCGTAAAGTGTTCTGTTTTTCTAGCTTTGCCTTTTTATGCCTTGGGGTATTTGTTTGTTTGTTTGAATAGAAATAGAACTTTAAACAATATTTACTTTGTTTTTGTGTGTGTGTGTGCGGTCCAAAGTCCTAACACAGATAATTCTTGTTTCGCATACCTCTTCTACCAGAATTTCATTTGCCAGTCCTAAGTTAAATAACACCAATCCCCCAACAGCAAAAGTCAAATTCCAGTTTTACCACATATATTAATTGTGAGTAATTTCATAAAGTCCAAGCTTTGCTGCTGGGTTTTCAGTCCATGAATCTCTGCCTAATTAACAGATGTTCCTGACGATCAGTGACCAATCGCATCACTTCTTTCAAAGTCCCTCAGTGATTTGCCATTGTGTATTTGTTAGTTCACACACAGAGCTCTTTGCTTCCTGGTAATGAACTCACGTGGAATTTTGTAAGAATGGATAATCAAAAGAAGGAATTGGTATATCAAAGAACCGAGGACTAAAACTGGGAGTAAAATTAAAATTATAGGAGAAATAGCTGATTGTAGGGATGTGGACACTCTTCCTCTCAAGAGACTCTAGAGATGGAGACAGAGGAATTTTGTAAAATAAAACATACTGACATGAATGAGGAAAGTGGTTGTGATGTGCTGAAAAGGGAGGAAGATGTCCCAGAGGAAGTGAAATTGGCAAAGAAAAGGAATCATCTGGAGGAAATCTTAGAGGTGGTTCACAACACTGATAAAATGTCAAAGCTGATCCAGCACTAGGAGTATAACAGTTCACTGAGGGGTAAGAGAGGTGCTTGCCTCATGTCCTAAAAAAAGCAGAAGGCTAGTACTATTCAAATTACTTTGGATAAGTCTTTTTTTACCAGAAAAAAAGCCCACTAACTCTGAGTATTTTTACATTAAAATGTTCCAATTTTAAATTAGTGTACTAAATAACTGTTTCACTGTATTCTCCTATATGTATGCATGAGGAATTTCTATATATGTATATGTGTATAATAAATACATTTATAACATAGAGTTTTTAATGTTTTGACAACATTTTTTTAAATGTCATGGAAAATCCTATTTCCCCTATTGATTATTAACATCACTCTGCCCGGTTTCTTTTATGGTCCCACTCTACCATGCAGAGCAAGACTTCTACATAATTTTTACTGAATTTGTGTGTTAGAAGTAGATGTCTTTTAGAAGGTTGGACTCATTGTCTGAATTTATAAACCTCTCAGTCTTGAAGAATTCCAAGTCAAGAATTCCAATTTCAAGATCTGGAAAATAATATTGGTTAGTAAATCTTTAGAATATCATCCAAATATCAGAAACCAAATTTTAGGCTTAAGCACCACCAAAGTCTAAAAGCCCAAGATCTTCTATACTGCAGTAGGTACAATCACAAGATGAAAATCTGTCCATCTTATATTTTATTGAGACTTTTTTTTTACTGTAAAATATAATTCAAATGTATTAATCAATAATATCTGTGAATGAAAGGTACAGAAGAGTTAAAAGATAATTCAAATGAAAGGGAAACAAGGATGAGAAATTTACATACCGATTGTAGAAGTCGTCTCTGTAGTAATCATAGTCAAAGACATAACCTCTGAGGAGGGAAACAAGAAATTAGTTGTTGACATCCCAGTAATTTTGATATTAATCTATAATGTAAGGGCAACAAATTTATTACTTTTGCATATTTATTTTTCAGTGTAATTATGTAGCCAAAGGACTTTACTAGATAGTGTCCAGTTGGACATACTGCCATGTCAAACTCTTATTATATGTTTGATAATGCAAACACTGATAATGGATTGAGTTGGTTTGGAATGAAGATGAGAACAGGTAGCAAAATTAATTGTTTTAAATACTTGTAATACTTGTAGAACCATTTGTCCCCAGACAAGATATAATATAGCTATTCCTTCTTCCTAAGGTATGTATAATGAGCTAAATCAACAATAAACAAATGGTATATAAATAATATAAATGGAAAAGTTTAAGAAAAATAAATACAAAAGTGGTTTCCTCAGAAATTCAGCATTTTCTTGTTATTCTAAAAACTTGCTCTTCAGTACTTGATGCAGAGAAAAATGAACAAAAGAGAAACTTTGAGTCTTACCAACAATAACAATATTGTAGGGCACTTAAAGAAGAGCTAACAAGTACATTTCAAGGATAAGATTATTACTAAGCTTCTTAAATGAAAGCATAATAAAAATTTCCCCATCCACATATAATTTTTAGAGTTTACAAAACACTTTATATGCATTATTGCTTTTTATTAATAATTTTAAACTCTCAAAACGCCTGTATTGGTTATTATAACTGGAGAAAATTAAAGTGCAAGGGACCTCAGTGGCTAGCTCAGATTTTACGTCTAGTAAGTGACGAGGCTGAGACTGGAGGAAAAGACTTCTGAATCCATATATGGAGCTGTTTTTCATCACCATGCAACCCTCTGCAGCCTGGAAGAAATTTAATCTTATGCTAAATGGAATATTGGTATTACAGAGGAGTAATTTTTAATATTCATTTATTTTACTGCTATAAAATATGCATAACTAAATTTACATTTCTAATCACTTTAAGTCAATTTTAAATGTCAAAATTCAACCGCAATGTTGAGCAGTGAACCATTTCCAAAAATTTTTTATCATCTCAAACAAACTCTGCTCATTAGACAATATTTCTTCATTCCTTCGCTCCCTTGCCCCTTCACCAAGCCTCGGTGACCACTATTCTACTTACTGTAGCTGTGAATTTGTCTACTCTAGGTACCAGTCCAGTGTTATTGCCTGGAGCATCCCAGGGATGGGGGAGCCTGGTGGGCTGCTGCCTATGGGGTCACACAGAGTCGGACACAACTGGGGTGACTTAGCAACAACAGCAGGTACCACATATAAGTGGAATCATATATTGTTTGTCCTTTCTTGCTTGGCTTATTTTACCTGGTGTAATTCTTCAAGCCTACCTATGTTCTAGCACATATCATAATTTCAATCCCTTTTTATGCTTGAATAATTCTCCACTCATGTGTGTGTGAATTTTTATCTGTTAATTTGTTGATAGAATCTGAATTGTTTCCATCTCCTGGCTGTTGTGAATAATCCTAATACGAACTTTGGTGAGCAGAAATTTTGGGGGGGCTCCTACGTTCACCCCTTTTGAGTATATATCTAAAAGTAGAATTGCTGAGCCATGTGGTAATTTTGTATCTAACCACCATACAATAGGAAAGTAATTTTATATTCCCCAAATATCAATTTAATGGTCCTTGATAACTTTTGTTAAGAAAATTGAAAGAACATATTGAGGAGGGTTTGTCATTCGTGGTTTTCAGGGTAGATTACATATTTGTCCTCCACTCATTATGTACAGGGCAGGGGTACTGACCCAGCACAATTGGCTTATCAGATAGGGCTGGTTCCTGTCCAGCACAGGAACTGAACACACTGAGTTTGAACCCACGTTCTGGAATGTAGAGTGGAGACCTGCTTCATGTCAGTGTCTAGATGGAAGACTGAGCCTCGTTTAAGCAGAGCAACACTGCTGTTTATCCACCTCTGCCAGCAGAGAAGACGAGGAGAGCACCGCCAAAGCAGTGAGGACACAAGTGCCCATCCTCCTCCCACAGCCGCAGATTGCTGACGTTACAGAGATCTGCGCTTTGCTTGATATTACTGGCGTTAGACTCAACGATGGCATTGAGTCAAGGGATTTTAAAGATGGCCTATTGGCTATCATCAAATTCAAGGGATAAATTTCACCTCAAAACTTTCCTGATATAGCAGTGCATATAATTTTGATTGTGAAGAGATATGATGGCACCTTAGCCAAACTGAAAATCTCGAGTCTGAAGTTATGCTACTTTCGTACACATTTGTCATAAGTAATCACTGTTGTCTCTTAGGTTTGATTATTTTCAAGACCATGTTGGTAGATCTCCACAACCTACTGACCTTACAGCTGAAAGTCTGTGTCCTTTAACCAACACCTCACTGTGTCCTTCACCTCCAGTCCCAGCTAGCCACCATTTTACTGTTTCTATGAGTTTGGCCTTTTCAGATTCCACATATAGGTGACACCACGTAGGATTTGCCTTTCTCTGACTCATTTCACTTAGCATAATGCTCTCAAGGTCCGCCATGTTTTCATAAATGATAAGATCTCCTTCTTTGTCATGCTGAATAATATTTCATTATCTATGCACACCACATCTTCTTTATCCATTCAGTTGATGACAGACAGCTTAGGAAGTGATAGTTAGTGTTGTGATGGACCTGTTAACTAACTCTATGATCGTAATAATTTCACGGTATGTCTGTCAAATTAATATCTTGTATACCTTAAACTGGTGGCTCAGAGGTTAAAGCGTCTGCCTCTAATGCGAGAGACCTGGGTTTGATCCCTGGGTCAGGAAGATCCTCTGGAGAAGAAAATGGCAACCCACTCCAGGATTCTTGCCTGGATAATCCCATGGACGGAGGAGCCTGGTGGGCTACAGTCCATGGGGTTTGCAAAGAGTCGGACACGACTGAGTGACTTTTCACTTTCACTTTCACATACCTTAAACTTGCACACTGCTCTATGTCAATTGTACCTCAACAAAGCTGGGGGAAAAGAATACTTTGTTTGAATACAAATACATGTGTGATAGCATTCCTGTCTGGATACCACGAAAGAGTTTCCTACCAGTCAAAGCGAAGGAAAAAGAAGAGACAACTAAAGCAGTATATCATTTTAAGAGTTTGGTTGAGGCATAGTTTATGAAGAATGGTACCTGAGGAGGGAGACATTCTAGTTATTGAAACAATATTCTCAGTGCCTTTCCATACATAAGCTGATTTAGCCTTAACAGTAATCTATAAGATGTAGAATGTTCTTACAATTTTATGGGACCCTAAGGCCTAGAGATATTAAATACCCTAAATAACACAGATAAGTATGCTAACACAAATGAGTATTCTAGTATTCTAGCATAGTCATTCATATACCCATTTACCAAAATGTGATTAAGGACCTATGGCCAGTAACTAAATTAGGCACTTAGGTTTAGAAGTGAAATAGTTACATTTTTGCTCACAAATCTCTCAGTGTAATGGTGATTGTATGCAGAGTACATCATGAGAAACGCTGGGCTGGAGGAAGCACAAGCTGGAATCAAGATTGCCGGGAGAAATACCAATAACCTCAGATATGCAGATGACACCACCCTTATGGTGGTGAAGAGGAACTAAAAAGCCTCTTGATGAAAGTGAAAGAGGAGAGTGAAAAAGTTGGCTTAAAGTTCAACATTCAGAAAAACTAAGATCATGGCATCAGATCCCATCACTTTATGGCAAATAGATGGGGAAACAGTGGAAACAGTGTCAGACTTTATTTTGGGGGGCTCCAGAATCACTGCAGATGGCGATTGCAGCCATGAAATTAAAAGAAGCTTACTCCTTGGAAGGAAAGTTACCTAGACAGCATATTAAAAAGCAGAGACATTACTTTGCCAACAAAGGTCCATCTAGTCAAGGCTATAGTTTTTCCAGTGGTCATGTATGGATGTGAGAGTTGGACTGTGAAGAAAGTTGAGCACTAAAGAATTGATGCTTTTGAATTGTGGTGTTGGAGAAGAAGACTCTTGAGAGTCCCTTGGGCTGCAAGGAGATCCAACCAGTCCATCCTAAAGGAGATCAGTCCTGGGTGTTCATTGGAGGGACTGATGCTGAAGCTGAAACTCCAATATGTTGGCCACCTGATGTGAACAGCTGAATCATCTGAAAAGACTCTGATGCTGGGAGAGATTGGGGGCAGGAGGAGAAGGAGACAACAGAGGATGAGATGGTTGGATGGCATCACTGACTCAATGGACATGGATTTGGGTGAACTCTGGGAGTTGGTGATGGACAGGGAGGCCTGGTGTGCTGCGGTTCATGGCATCACAAAGAGTTGGACATGACTGAGTGACTGACCTGAACTGAACTAAAGTGGTGATTAAGATGGTTCTTGATATCTTGCCCATCTTGACTAAAGTATTGGCAGAGTTCTTGACCTCTCTTTTATTAGAGTATTTACTTTAGGACTCTCTGTAAATTGTATTTGTAAATTCTCTGCCACTCACATATATAAATCTTCTGCCAGTCTCATGCCTTGTCTTTCTTAAGGACCTGGGAACTATCTTTGAAATTAAATAATACCAGTCATGCTAATGATAATAATTTTATAATGCTGAGAAGTTATTTACTTGAATAGATAAAGTTGATATTAACTTAAGTATCATACATGGTGATAGATATTTTAGGCGCTTTTAATAGCTATTGTTTGATGGGACAATAGTTTTCACACGGTGAAAATTCTCAATATTTTCTGATGTGACTGAATAGAGAGAATATGTAGTTAAATTGTTTCATCTTTTATTCTGAAACTTTTAAAAAATATTATAATATTAGAATGGAGTAAGATGAAAATACGACAGGTTACTAATGTGGATGAGAGTGATGAGTCTACTCATAATTCTAATACCTTTAAGAAATACTCCAATAATTTACCAGCCTTCAGGAAATTGAAGAGTGCATGAGACAAAAATGTTCATTTTTATTTTTCTCATTTGATGCTTAAATTATCTTGTCCAATCTGCTTATTTTTTGTTCAGTTCTGACTGGTGAGGCATATTTGCAAGGACAAATTATAGCTAAGCACCCTAAATTGTTTGATCTCCAAGTTGCACTTTCCGCCATCATAAACTCAATTTCACCTGTCAAGTTAAAAGTGAAATAAAATGTACAAACAGTTCTGTGTAATCTTGACAAGGCTGCTCTTGCCTTAATGGTTAGGACTTTGTGCAAAAGTGCCGTGGCTGTAGTTGGTTCAGGGCTTAAGCTGTAAAGTCAAGCTGGTTTCCAAGGAAGAGGAAAAGTTTCAGAGATTAGCGCAGAGCAAGTCTGACCTGCGCCTGCCCAGCGCTTTCCTCGGTGTAACTCCTGCTCTCAAGTCTTTTTTGTCTTTTTGTTTTCTCTCACATATTCTCCCTCATAAAAATCTCTTCTTTTTTTCTTTTTGTGTCAACCTCTATTTGAAATTAGCTGTCAAAAAGTGACATTTCCAGGAGTCCTATCCAGCACTGTAAGTATCTTATGTATCCTAGAATTGTGGTGCCAGGAAAAACTTATCCTTTACATTAGAAAAGATCCTCTTTCCCTGATACAAGCCAAGAGGGATGCTGTTATGCTTATGAGTTAATCTACTTTGGCTTTTTTTTTTTTTGTAAATTAATTTATTTATTTTAATTGGAGGCAAACTACAATACTGCAGTGGCTTTTGCCGTACATTCACACGAATCAGCCAGGGGTGTACATGTGTCCCCCATCCTGAACCCACTCCCACCTCCCTCCATCTCATCCCTCAGGGTCATCCCAGTGCACCAGCCCTGAGCGCCCTGCCTCAGGCATTGAACCTGGACTGCGATCTGTTTCACATATTTTGGCTTTTAGAAGAGGAACTTTTGCAAGTTTCACTGTGGTGGTTTTTTGTGACAATCTGGTTCTTAGGCCATTGAAATAAAAATGGGAATAAAAGAGATGTTTAGGGCACTTTCCAGGAGGAAGTTAATTCCAGTGATTGAAAATGTTTTTGTCATTTGGGAGTATGGTCAGTGACAAAAGGCAAGTACTTGACTTTCTTGAAAAGTAAAACAATAGCTTTGAATTTAACACAGTTTATATTTGAAATTTACAATATTGTACACATTTACAACATTATTCTACTTTTCAATGTATCTTTATTTGCTCAGATCCCTTAGAAATTTAATGGGCAATAGGAATTGGCAAAATGATTGTTCAAAGTTGCACACTCACACTCTTTCTTTCATTATTGGAGATTAAATGAGATATAGTAACTTTCCTGGAATTTTACTGAAACTGTTTCATTTATAGAAGAAATCACAATTCACTGGGTTTTGCAATATATGTGGTCCATTTTATATACTCCTTTTGAACTCATAAAACCAGTTTCATATGAGTAGACTAATACACAGAAGTACTTTTTATTTTTTAATCATAGAATGTCATCAAAATATAATCTTAAGAATATTAATAAATTTCTTAGCACAAGGAGGGAGCATTTTAATTGTTTATTAGCAGACATCCTACAAATAATGATTGAAGCCTTCTCAATTACTATATCTGGATCCATAAATTAAAGAAAATACTGAAATTTGTTTTAAATATAATATTGGGAATTGAGAATAATGATACCGTATCAGCAGAGCATGGCTTCTAACTTCAAGGAGTATCAAAGTTTAAGGGATAGGAAAATACACAGATGATCATAATTCAAAGTCAAATTTGACAAATGTTAAAAAAAAAATTAAAACTACTCTGAGGGCTTTAGGCAGAAGAAATAGAATGTGGTTGGGACAAGGACTCAGACAAGGTTTCATAAGAGAGATGATGTTTTAATTAGTCCTTGAGAAAGGATATAGGTATTTGACAAGTGAATGTTAAAAGGTAGTCCTTCTAGATGGCAAGATTTAGTGGCAGAAAATGTGGAACAAGTATGGAAACAACAGTTTATGATGTTATTCCCTCTTTATCACAGCTGCTCTTCAGATACCTGCAGAAGTTGTGAATGCAAAAGTTATAATACTGGACAGCTGAATCTCCAGAGTAAATTTCCCTAGGGTTGAGGTTCCTAGTAAATCAAGTCTCCTCAGAGATACATACAGGATTCTACTTCTAACTTACAAAATCTGATGTGGGTTTCTGAGTGTCATAGTATATACAGTTGAACAGACTTATAAATTTTGCTAAGATAATATGTGGACAAAAATCTATTTTCATTAAGGAGTACAAATAAATGTGTACATTTACTTTGGAGTGTGTGTGTGTGTGTGTGTGTGTGTGGTAGATACACATAAACACACAGATTCAAAATGCAAAAACAATGGAATAAGCTATTAAGTCTACACTGCCTTGTCAAAACACTCAGATTGACTACCAGGGATTTTTGAATGAGGAAGGAGGCTGGCAGGGACCCAAGGATTATGGCACATTCATAGAATTTCTGGCTAACTGTGGATCAGGACCCGAAGCTTAGAAAGGTGAAGTGACTAGGCAGTTCAAAGATTAAAACAATCCACTCAGCTCATTTAAGAGTTCTGGTCTCTTAGTTGTGAATCAGACTTACGGTCTCACACATTTAAAGTATGATTACTTATTGAAGGATTGTGTGAAGAGTAAATTCTAGGAACAAGAAAGAGGAGGAAAAATAAGAAAAATACCTTTCTCTCTCTTGCTAGGTTAACAGAGGAATTCTGATTTTGGAAGTGTCATCTTAAATGGCATATGATTCTTATCCTTCTCTATACTGTGTGCCCATAGGAAGAATGTTCACAGATGTAGTTCCAAAATTGTGTTTACACAATTCTTTTTTTTTTTACAGACTATAAAAAATAAACAAAAGAGAACAGCAACAAACCCTCCAATGACTCCCCACGGTCTCCAGGCAATGGTCAGACTCATACTTTCAGGCTTTCCACATGCAGCTCCTTCTTCTGAGATTCTTCAACAATTCCTTTAATTACTCTTTCATTCACTCAGACTTTCCCAAGACCTACTCTCTGGGTGGAAGAAAGTAGCTCCTTGCGCTCACACACAGGTATTCTTGTATCTCTCCACAATCTTCTGCATTAGCCCAACTGGTAGCTCAACAGAAGATTCCTGTAATGGGACTCTGCTCAAGCTCTCCACTTGTCAACACATGTGTCTTTTTGTTGAATATGTATCCATACTTAGGGCCTAACTCAAACCCTATCTCCCCCAATTAAAAAGTTTGTAGACTTAGGCTAAATTCCACTTACTGTGCTATTCTTTGATTACAATTTTTTGTATTTACATCTGACTCATGCTTGTTAGTTCTCTTCTTGTCATAGAGCTAATCTAATATATAGATTTGTCTTAGACTTTCACAAACCAATCTCTCTATTCCATTTATCATTCCTGTCTTCCATCTTTGAACTTAATCTATCTGACTTTCTTGACACTGAAGCTTTCAGAGTAAAATGTTCCAGGATGACCCTTGTCAAAATCCTGTAGCACATTATGCATCTTTTTGTCTTTACGTGAATTTATTCACAAATGTGTGGACTATATTCTTACAGCTTCTTATGCAGGTTCAATCTGAACATATTATATTGTAATTAACCATACATGACTCTATCTCACAAGATTGTGAGTTTTGAAAACACCAGGCATTTTTTTTTCCTTTTTAATTGGAGGAAAATTGGTTTATAATGTTGTTTTGGTTTCTGCTATACAACAATGTGAATCAGTCATGAAAGTGAAAGTGAAGTCGCTCAGTTGTGTCCGACTCTTTGCGACCTCGTGGACTGTAGCCTACCAGGCTCCTCCGTCCATGGGATTCTCCAGGCAAGAAGACTGGAGTGGGTTGCTATTTCTTTCTCCAGGGGATCTTCCCGACCCAGGAATCGAACCCGGGTCTCCCACATTGGAGGCAGAATCAGTCATAACTACATATATATCCTCTCCCTCTTGACACAGGGTGTTTGTAGCACCCAGTAGATTTTTTTTTCAATTGAATATTAGATTTATGCGGAACTTTAAACTATAATATTTATTTTTATTGTTCTTTTTAGGGAAATAAAATGTCTGTATTAGAATTTTTAAAGCCTGAAGATTAATATTAGAACATACAGATCAAGTTAAGTTGGACCATGTCAGGTTAGAATGTTTTTGCCAATAAGAATCAATTTTTTGCCTCTTAGCTCTGATCTACCTCCTTTTTGTTCTTGCTTTGTGATAATGGAGCTGAATCTTGTAGACACTTTTCCTTTGACAGCTGGCACCACCGCTGAGCGACTGAGCATACGTGCACCAAGTTAGTGTGTGTCCGTAGAGTCTTTATGGAGGAAAACAGAAAGGCATTGACGAGTAAGGGTCTTCTTTTTCCAAATTCTCATGTTTTCTTCCTTGCTTTTCTGGCACAGCTGTTCACACCACACAGGACACCCACTGCAGCTCACTGGCACCCCAGAAAGAGGGTGCCTACCCCTTATCCACAGTCCATCAATACTTCAACAGACCTCTCTGACATCAGAGGGCTGAGGACACCTCTCTCCAAATAAGATGTGCATCTTAGCCTAGGAGAAAGAAGGTCTTCTAGGATGTTCCTTCCTTAGATACTCTCCTTCAGCCACAGAGATATTAATCATTACCTATGTTTTCTCCCCTCATGTTGCTTTTCAGTCTCTTTCATCCTTACGTAGTTAACCATATTTTGATAGTTAATAATCATTCATACTGGGGGAAAGAGAAGTACTGAAATTGAAACAGTCATTAAAAACTTTCCAACAAATGAAAGTCCAGCAGCAGACAACTTCACAAATTCTCTCAAACATTTAGGGAATAGTTAACACCTATCCTTCTGAAAGTCTCCCAAAAAATTGTTGAGGAACTCTCCTAAGTTCATTTTACGAGGCCAGCATCATGCTGATAAAAAAATCAAGCAAAGATACTG
>SJYC01086306.1:0-38810 GCA_006408675.1 Madoqua kirkii | reverse complement strand
TCTTAATATCTTTTGCTTCTATTAGGTCCATACCATTTCTGTCATTTATTTTGCCCATTTTTGCATGATACGTT
Organism: Madoqua kirkii; assembly: GCA_006408675.1. Classification (NCBI taxonomy): domain Eukaryota; kingdom Metazoa; phylum Chordata; class Mammalia; order Artiodactyla; family Bovidae; genus Madoqua; species Madoqua kirkii. The sequence goes on along the minus strand of SJYC01086306.1, from coordinate 38,736 downwards.
CCTTTGGTATCTCTGATTTTCTTGAAGAGATCTCTAGTCTTTCCCATTCTATTTTTTTCTTCTATTTCTTTGCATTGATCACTGATGAAGGCTTTCTTATCTCTTATGCTAATATTTGGCCACTATTGATTATGCTGTGATAACTGATTTGTTCTGCAGAGTTAAGTGAGAAATCTTTTGAGTCAAAAAGTATTCTGTGTTTTGAAAATGTCATTAAAAACGTTTAAAATGTCACAACTTTGAGATTGAAGAAATAAAGATCAGTCAGTCTTGGCTGGATGAATAGGATTTAATTGGAAAGTGAGGCTTTGAAGCTTTTACCAGCGCTTTTATAGTGCAAATCTGGAATTTGTAATGTCTCTGAAAGCAGTAAATAACTTTTTATGTATTTTTTTCTGAGTAATTAAAGGTATTATTTAGGCCTTCATGATGACTCAAATGAATATGAAACTCAGAAGAGAGCATGAAGTGTTAGTGTGCATGAAACTGGCAGCTCTTTAAACAAAAAGCCTGAGCTGGATTCCATTCCAGTGGCTACCGATATGCCGTCTTTATGGACATTGCATCATCTTTCCCTCTGTTTTCTTGTATTGAAAAAATTATAGTATCTTTAGTATCTATTTTATCTACATGAAAATTAGTAAGGATTCAATAAGCAACAAAAAATAAAAGCTAGTCAATACCTTGAGCCCTCTATGGAGAGTATTTACTGCTAGGGAATTATTTAGATAATCAAGTATGATTCAGCTAGAAAGCCAGCTTTAGGTATATTTTATGGAGCTAAAAAAAAAAGGCAAGAATTTATTCTCTTCAAATAAGCTTAACTAATTTTCTTTCCTTTGAGCTGGGTTGATTTCAGATGAATGAGAGCAAAGTACTTTCTTTTGCATACTTACTTCTAGTGAGTGATTATGTTCGGGACAGATTCCATAAGCACATAAGACTAAGATTTTATTTCAAATTGGATAAATAGCACTCCCTCATGCAGTATTTCTACATATGACATCTAAACTATCTGAGTCACCATTTCTATTTTATTCATAAATACTTCAGTAAACATATCTATCCTCAATCAGATTATATGCTTACCCTTTCCAATGTGGCTTCACATTTTAAAAACTAATTCCTCAAAAACAGTATTAGTGGCAATATGGAAACAGTGGTAGTTGTGTTAGTTAACATACCTGTCAAAGCCTTAATTGTTTTGATATGATTCCATAGTATCACTCAAGATTAGTTCTTCTTATTGTGGAATTTTATGTATGCCAAGTTTAGCAATTTATTTTCTTATATATAGGTATTTGATGTCTATAAATTTGCTTGGATAAGTTAGAATTGTGTGATAAAGACATGATTTTAAATCCTCCACAGATTTTGTAGTCTCATTAGGTTTGCCTTTTAAAAATAATTAAATGGTGAAAATGGTAATGGCTGAGAGTTCAGATGGTACAGTTAGATTTGTCAATATTATTTTTACAAGTTTAACAACATTTATGTTAAACAGTCATGTAGCCTGTATGATACCAGATTTGTTGCTGGGTTTAATTGACTTAATGACTGAACAGGTGCTTTTTTTTCCCTACATGTATTTATATCAAATTATAAATTAATTTTAAATGACAATTATGATCAAAGATCTCATCCAAATTTTGGAGAGAAGCTCCCTATGATATATAATCACACATAATGACAACAATTTCAAAATAAAACTGATATGAATTGTGACATTTGGCTTAATGTGACACTTTATTATATGAACAAATTAGATAGTAGTGAAAGTGCTGATAGCACTCTTCTGAAATATCATCAGCTATAAAGTCCTGCACCACTGCTTTCTTTATAAGCAGAACTTAAATAAATCTATTTAATGATCCTATGTATTTTCTTCCCTCCAAGTAACACTATATTCCTGCCTGCTATAATCTGCAATTACTTCCTTTTCCCCAAGGAGAACATTTCACTGAAGCAGTAAAAGCTGTTTTAGTCACAATCAGCCTCTCTGTTTCCTAAGACATTTTTTAAATTGTAAGAATTGAGGAAGACTCTTTGATGACTCTACTGTTTTTTAGTATTGAAGCATAATGATTGCTTCTTAAAAGTGTGTCCTGAAACCCATGCATTCAAGACACCACTGTCAAAATATATACATACATGATTGATTATCCAATTTATTGGTGATATTGTGTATGCTATCATAGTGCAGTTTAAATGATTTTGACAAGTATGGAAGAGCGTCATTGACAAGTGCAGAAACAAATGATGGGTTTAAGCGTTCAAATGTTTTTACAGCATTTTAGTGAGTGGCAGGTTGATAAATTAAAATTACAGTTGTAGCATCAGGCCTGAAAGCACAACTGCTTCAGATTACAAAAATAGCACTGTGGAAACTTTGTGTACTCTCCAGAGAAGTAGCCTGGAGGACCTTGGAAAAAATGAAACAAGTGCAGTTGCTAAAAGAATCATTAATTTTGTGGTAGCACAGTGTCTAAAAAAATTAAAAGAATAGATTTTTAGAAGAGGAAGATTGACTTTATCCCCTTATCCCTTTTTCCCTGGAGACCTAGAGAAAATTGGATCCACACCATCAAAAGATAGGTTTTGCACTGGCCATTAGTGGGCCCGTGATGTCTGATGGGTATATTTAAAGCTTAGAGGCAGTTTCTGTTAACTCTTCCTGAGTTTCAGTGTTACACCTGGATTTTAGCCTCTCATTCTGTCACCACAATCCAACCAAATTCAGTTGAACTTCCCTAAGACATCACTCAATCACTCACTGATTCTATTAAAGAAAACAATATTTCATCAGGCATTTATTTCTTTTCCCTTTTTTTTTTCCTTTGAGATTTGATTGTTTTTAACAAATGAAAACTGTCCACCTTTAAGGTATACAACATGATGTTTTGAAATTACGTACACATTATGAAGGGCTTCCCATGTGGCCCTAGTGGTAAAGAACCCACCTGTCAATGAGGAGACATTAGAGATGTGGGTTCGATCGCTGGGTTGGGAAGATCCACTGGAGGAGGGAATGGCAACTCACTCCAGTATTCTTGCCTGGAGAATCCCATGGACAGAGGAACTATGGTGTTGGAAAAGAGACTTGAGAGTCCCTTGGACTGCAAGGAGACCCAACCATTCAATCCTAAAGGAAATCAGTCCTGAATATTCATTGGATGGACTGATGCTGAAGCTGAAACTTCAATACTTTGGCCACCTGTTCAAAGAGCTAACTCACTGGAAAAGACCCTGATGCTGGGAAAGATTAAAAGCAAGAGGAGAAGGGGACGACAGAGGATGAGATGGTTGGATGGCATCACCGACTCAATGAACATAAGTTTGAGTAAGCTCCAGAAGTACAGGGAAGCCTTGTGTGCTGCAGTCCCTGGGGTCGCAAAGAGTCAGACAGGACTGAGTAACTGAACTGAACTGAATCCTAACAGGGGAGATTGATGTCATTCTGCTCAAGTTCTGATTCTTTTCAAGTCATGCCTGAGCTACTGCAACAGCGTTCTAAGTGGCTCTGTTACAACCTCACTTTGGAGAACATTCTTCAGTTAAAAGCAAAACAGGCAAACAAATACACATAACAGTAATTCCAAGTGAAAAGTGAAGGTGGAAGTCTCTCAGTCATGTCCAACTCTTGGCGACCCCATGGAATAATCCATGGAATTCTCCAGGTCAGAATACTGGAGTGGTTAGCCTTTCGCTTCTCCAGGGAAGCATCCAACCCAAGGACCGAAGCCAGGTCTCCCGCATTGCAGGCGGATTTATTTTTTTACCAGCTGAGCCACCAGGGAAGCCCACAATAATTCAATGACTCTACTAAATCCCCAGAAGGTAAAGAAAGTTCTTTGCATTAGTATAATTTCTTTGCAAACAACCACTAATTTAGCCCGCCCATCTTAATCTCTCCTCTCTTTCGTGAACCGTCAGGCTCGCGGGACTGGGGCGCCTGCCGTGCTTGGAGCAGCCAGTTCTCCCTGCTGCCAATTCTTCCTTCCAATTCCTTCTTCCAGGGATGCTGTTCTTATTACTTCTCTGTTGAATTCTTAGTTCACATGGAGGATAGACTCAAGTTCCACTTTTTGTTTTAAAAATTTTCTGGACAATTTGGCTAACTTTTTAAATGTCTCAATTCCTAGATCAAACATTTTAATCCCTAAGTGATTGACCAACACCAGTCATTTGACAGTAGTCTACAATTCTCTTGTTACTTTCTGAAGCTCTTGTAATTATCCCTAAGGTGGTACTGCTTTACTATTTTCATGCTCTTATGGAAGTTTTAAATACTGTACTTGTTATTTTATATAAAGGTAAGCACATTCCAAAATTGTGTCCTGTCTCATGCTATTTTTTTTTTTTTTTTGTCTATCTTCCTCAAAGATCTCCAAGGTAAAGTCCTGGTTCACGACTTTTGATTTCACTCTCTTCTGAGCTTCTTCTTCAAGAATTCAATTCCATTACCACTTTTCTAGAATATTCAGGCCTTTTGATTTAATTAGCTGGAATTTCTGTCATTCAGAAGAACTCTCTTCTTTAGGAAAGATTTATAATATAACTTAGTTGTTGCACAAAGTGTTGATGACAAATGATATCTATTTTCTCTTTACTATGTGTCAGATACTTTTTTAAACACTTTGCAATATTATCTCACTCACAACAGCCCTAATAGTTATTACCTCAAGGGAGAAAATGAGGTTCAGAGGACTTAAATTGCCCAAGGCACTAGCTGGGAAATGACAGAAAGGAATTCAGATCAAGGAAATCAATGGCAGAGTTCAGTCTCTGAAAACAGGCAGGTTGGTATAATAATATAAAGCACCAGTAAACACAAAGTTTCAAACAAAACATAGATAGAAGTAAACGGATGTAAATCTTTGACCTAATTAGTATGTCAAAGTGTAATAACATCTTTATAGCACCAGCAGAAGTACACTGAAACTCCATATTCAGTTCCAAGACTGCAGAGAAAAGTGGAAAATATTCCTCAAGGAAAATTATTTGACAAAATGTAGGTGTTGGCAATTATATGAGGAATACTTGCAGCTGCAGAGTCCAGAGCTTGGGTTCAGGCCAGAGCTTTGCTCTTTTGACAGCGTAAGCTCCTTCTCAGTTGGACTTAGTAGAATAGGTCAGGGACATGTCAGGGTTGTGGGAACTCCAGGCTTGGCTGGGGCATGATTGACTCTCTCTTAAAGCCAGTGCTTTACAGATAAACATAATAATTTTGATAATTTTATCCTTGATGTGTTTTTGAATTTCTCTCAGACAAGCCTGAGAGATAACACATTCTGAGCTATGTTAATAAAAACATTTAAATTCTTCTGAGTTACTTAAATTATTCTAAAACAGTGAAAAAAGCCTGAAAAAAATTTTACCCATGCAGTAAATAACCATCCTTCTAATACAGCTGCTGCTGCTGCTGCTAAGTCACTTCAGTCATGTCCAACTCCATGTGAGCCCATAGACGGAAGCCCACCAGGCTCCCCCGTCCCTGAGACTCTCCAGGCAAGATCACTGGAGTGAGTTGCCATTTCCCTCTCCAGTGCATGAAAGTGAAAAGTGAAAGCAAAGTTGCTCAGTCGTGTCGGACTCTTAGCAACCCCATGGACTCAGCCTACCAGGCTCCTCCGTCCATGGGGTTCTCCAGGGAAGAGTACTGGAGTGGGGTGCCATCACCTTCTCAGCCTGATAAAGCTACTTATAGGAAAATTCATTAACCAAAATCTGGTATGATTCAAACTTTTGATTCCAAAATACAACTCATTCATATGAAAAGTTTTCTTTGAAGAAGGCTAACTTCATGCCAAAGAGATAAGAAGAAACAGTTCACAGGGAAATTTTCGCCTAGTGCCTCGAGTGGGTTCTTACTCACTTTGCTGAATGCAAACTTGACGTCTGTTCTCTCCCAGTTGATTTACAAAATCAGAATTTAACTGATGCCACATACAAGAAAATATTTGCCAGAAGAGTTTTCTAAATCACTCTAAAATGTAATGTTTTGAGGATGAACAGACTATCAGCCATCCAGCACTTTTTAGCACTCAAGCTACGCTTTGTTGTAAAAACAGTTGATTTTTCTTTTTTACTACTGAGAGGTGAGTGAGATAGGAAAATACTTGAATTTTTGAATCTATTACTTAAATGTATCATATTGATAATACAATGTATTCTATGTGATATATTTGAATCAGTTTACATATGCAATGCAGGTCACATATAAACTATATTAAATGTACCTATGATTTTAAATATACAGCATTTTATTTTCATATAATAAAATAGTTTTTAAATGCCCCAACCTTAGGTCTAGGACACCAATGGAACGAGCTTTGTGCCCCTGTGCACAGGTGCTGTGCTCCCTGTGAACCGTGGTGACCTCCAAGGCGCATCTTCTGGGGTCTTTACATCTACCCGGGTCTCTGGTGGACAATTCTAGATCAATGTGTCCACCTCCGCCATACACACCCAAGACAAGAAGAGACCCATCGGAAGCGGTGCTTCAAAGATTTTCTGAAGAGATTCCACCGACCTTGACCTGTGACCTTTGTGCAGACAGGACGAGGGAGGCTGCGCACAGTGTGGACGGCGGTTCCAGGCCTGGCTGGGGCCAGAGCTGCCTGGACAGCTTGGGAAATACTGCGTCTGTCGCCCTCCCTGAGCTGACAGACTCAGACTCTGGGGTGAGCCTTCATGTTCCACTCTAGACTCGAGTTTACTTCTAATTTTTCCTAATGACATTATTTTACTAATATCTCACTGGTGCATATGAAAGAAAGTTCCTCTCATATCACCACACAGCTGAAGGTCTAAGATCTGACATTTCATTGAACTTCCTCTCATAATTCCCTAACCTTCTTCCATAAGCAAATATTTCCTTGTACTATAACTTTCTGTGACAAATTTTTCCACTGGAATCTTTGGCTTGAATTCATGTTTGTAATATTTAAAATTTTATTCATAATTACTGTAGCACATTTATCAGAGGAGGAGTTTTGCTCCCTAATTTACATTAAAAGATGCACATTAAAGTTTTATCAATGTTTTTTCCATTAAATATTTAAATAGTAATTATTAGTGTTCATCATTGAAATATGAAACAGAATATCTGTACTCATGTTTATTCCATCTATAATTTTTATGTCAGAAAAACAGCAAGGCTGTTTGTTTAACTTATATGCAGAGCACATCATGTGAAATGCCAGGCTGGATGAGTTACAAGGTAGAATCAAGTTTGCAGGGAGAAATATTATCTACCTCAGATATGCAGATGACACCACTCTAATGACAGAAAGCAAAAAGGAACTAAAGAGCCTCTTGATGAGGGTAAAGAGGAGAGTGAAAAACCTGGCTTAAAATTCAATACTAAAAAGGCAAAGATCATAGCATCCTGTCTCATTACTTCATGGCAAATAGAACAGGAAAATGTGGAAGCAGTGACGGATTTCCTCTTTTTGGGCTCTAAACTCACTGCAGATGGTGACTGCTGCCATGACATTAGAAGATGATTGCTTCTTGGAAAAAAGTTATGAGAAACCTAGAGAGTATAATATTAAGAAGTAAAGACATTGCTTTGGCAACAAATATAGTCAAAGCTATGGTCTTTCCACTAGTCATGTACAGATACGAGAGTTGGACCACGAAGAATGCAGAGCATCGAAGAACTGATGCTTTTGAACTGTGGTGTTGGAGAAGACTCTTGAGAGTCCCTTGGACTGCAAGGAGATCAAACCAGTTGTTCGTCCTAAAGGAAATCAGTCCTGAATACTCATTGGAAGGACTGATGCTGAAGCTGAAGCTCCAATGCTTTGGCCACCTGATACAAAGAACCAACTCCCTGGAAAAGACCCTGATGCTAGGAAAGACTGAGGACAGAAGAAGAAGAGAGCATCAAAGGATGAGATGGCTGGATGGCATTCACTGATTCAATGGACATCAGTCAGTTCAGTCACTCAGTCATGTCTGACTCTTGTGACCCCATGGACTGCAGCACACCAGGCCTCCCTGTCCATCGCTGCCTCCCAGAACTTGTGCAGACTCATGTCCATCAAGTCAGTGATGCCATCCAGCCATCTCCTTCCCTGCCGTCCCCTTCTCCTCCTGCCTTCAATCTTTCCCAGCATCTGGGTCTTTTCCAGTGAGTCAGTTCTTCGCATCAGGTGGCCCAAGTATTAGTTTCATGAACTAGGGCAAACTCCAGGAGACGGTAAGGGACTCCAGGGAGGCCTGGAGTACTGCAGTCCCTGGGGTTGCCAGGATTCAGACAGGACTCGGCGTCTGGACAACAGCAACAGAAAGGGTTCTTTTGGTTTCTACATGTAAGTCAAGGGAGAATCTGTAAAAGTAGAGGTTTATTCTCTGAGCTATTTCAGAGCTCTCTCACTGACAGCTGTGAACAGTGCTAAGAACAATGCCAAATCCTCGATCTAAATTTTCTGTTTTGATCTCCACTTCACAGATTAGGAATCTGAGGCTTGGGAGTTTAAGTAACTGCAGAAACCAATAAAATGGTTTATAGATGTCACAGCCTATGAAGGCAAAGGCAAATCCTATATGTACTTCTGTACATATATACATAAAAGTGCTTTCAGACTCTGTCAGGCAGTGGACTGAAACATGCTATTTAGTACTGATTTATTCATTAATGTAAGTTTTACTGACAATAGAATTAGAATTAATGTGAGTAAGGTGTGCAGGGCTCCAGAAAAACTCAACCGTGTATACTCACCTGTCAACTGACACCAGAGACAGTACATCAGACTACTCGCTCCCTCTGGCAAGTGACTGGATTAACTCAGTCGCAAATTTGAATCACGGTTCTCGTAGTAGATTGCCTGTTGCCTAGCAGGCTCATGAGTGTCCACCATGCTCATTATCGCCTCTCACTGAACAGGGTGAGCAGTGAGATTCATGTATGTTTTTGAACGGTCTTATTTAAAATCACTTTCTTGGAGGGGAATGGAGACATTTCGCTATAAATCAACACAGCCAGTCAGCAGGACTATGTGGGCTGCCTGTTTCACCCCACTTTCCTTTAAGACATATCTAAGGAAAGCCATATATTCTTGCTGCCACACCGGTTTTTCCATTTTGAGTAGTACCTGCGGAGTGATAGATCATTCTTTTCGGAAACTTTCTCAGTCCTCTCATACCGAGTTCTAAACTTCTGAGACGTTTAAAACAGATTACTCAGGGTCTGCCCTTGTAAAATAGAAGTTTGCAATAAATGGGTTTTTGTCCCAAAGTCCTCGGGAGAACAGGAGAGGCAGCCGAATGACTGTGTCAAGTGAGGCACGAAAAGAAGCGATTTCAGCCTCCAGACTTGAGGGCGGGACGCACATGAATCCAAAATAGAAAAGATCACTTCAGGCTTAAAGGTTTTTAACAATGGGAGCTGATGATGAATGAAGGAAGAAGCATGCTCTAACGATTCTGGGGGCCAGTTCAACTTGACCTTTCATTTTTCATGAAGTCCTCCAGTAAGGGCCTCTACTCCGTTTTCCTCTCCCAGAAGCCCCAGCAATTACTGTGATTCTTCTGATTCAAATGGCCTCCTGAAATGCTTTTAGGAGGACTAGGACAGAAGGAACCGTGGTGTTCAGTGAGTGAGAGAAATACTCAATGGCTGCGAGCAAAGTAATAAAAGAAAACCAGTGCCACCACTGACAAAGGAGGTGCCAACCCACGTTTCCGGCCTTGGCTGCTGACATCTGATTTCACCCCCCCCTTCAAATAACAGCATGATTTCTTCTGAACTAGACGTCACATCTTCCAATGCTTTCTGATATTTTATAACATCCACCCTAATGCTGCAAAAGTCCTTAGTAAGACATTTTGGTATGTTAGTGAAAGATTATGTGGTAAATCAGTGAAAACATCTTTGCAGAGTCTCAATTGGCTAAATGCCTAAAAACAGTACATGTGTATTCTTGTCAACCATATATTATTACTGGAACATGTTCTGTGACTCCGAATGATACTATCAGAGAGGGGAAGCATTAGTCTTACTTAATCTGCTCCAGGGTTCCTCAGCTTTGTGTTCAAAGAAGCAGTCAGTGTAAGCAGTGGTGAAGTAAAGGTGAAATGAGAGACAGGGGAAAAGGTCAAGATTTTGGAGACAGATTTAGAGGAAAAGGGGAAGAAACACCGATGGGGCAGATGAAAAGCAACAGTACAAAAATGGGCAGAGAGGGTGATTAGGGAGAGTGAAGCTGTGGATCAGAGGGATTTTTAAAACCATCAAGCCACAGCTTCATCTGATGAGATAACCGCTGTGAACGTTTTTTAGCTCTCATAGAGGATACAGGACCTCATATACCGGTTAGTTAAATTTCTGAGGTCACAAAACAGTGATCTCAAGGAGCACTTTAGTTGTCTTTTAAAGGTAAATAGCCACATTGCTTAGGAAATGATGCATCAGTGGCAGGTTATGACCTTGAATATGGGGTTTGATGACTGAAAACATTGTCTCAGGAGACCTTGTTAATTTGAATTAAAGATGTTAGAGAACTGAGATTTTGAAAATTTAGACATGTACTCACCCAACTGACAGGAAAGGCTCCTTTGATTCAAGTCTATGAAAAAAATATGAAAAACTTATTTTAATATAACAATTTTCTATTTTACATGAATGATAGAATTTTGAAAATTTTTCTTTTCCTTGAATGACAGAATTATTATACTTGTTTGGAGGAAAATGCACAATTTTGCTCCATTAAAACACCATAAATAATATTAAGACCTAATCTAGACTAATTCAAATTCTGGCTGTATTAATGCAGAAGCTAAATAAGATGAGAGAGACATGGAATTTGAAATGTAGCATTTAAATAATACATTAAGATAATATTGTTAGTCTAATTCTGATTTGTACTTTCTACATTTATTTATTTTCTTTTTTAATAGTAATTTGTGGAAGTTTTAATACATCTGTTGATGGTTGTGTAGTAGTGAATCAATTTGTAATGAGTTTGGTTAAATATAGACTGAATAATTTGTTCCCAGTGAATATTTCATAATAAAGAGAGAAGCAGCATACTGCTCCTGGCCATTTATTAGAAGCAGCCCCACTTAGGGCTGGAGGAGAGAAATTAGGGACTCCCGCCTCCTCTGTGTTTCTTAAGAGCCAGTTGTTTTTTGTGCTTCCTAACACAAAAGGAGAATCATAATCCCAAGCTTCTGGCTACTTGTGACATCTTGTGCAAGCCGATAAAAACCTTCTGGGGCTTGCTTTTTCCACTATAATACATGCTGGGATTTGCTCCTAGCTAATTTTCTGATTTCATAAATTAATTATTTGTGAAAGATAATGAACCAGGAAAGGATCTGCTTCTAAATATTTCTTAATAATCGCTATGGAGACCAGCTACTAGGTGTACACTGACCACTTCATTTTCATGTAAGTTTTTCAACTTATAATTATGGGTCGCTGCTGCTGCTGCTAAGTCGCTTCAGTCGTGTCTGACTCGGTGTGATCTCAGAGATGGCAGCCCACCAGGCTCCCCCATCCCTGGGATTCTCCAGGCAAGAACACTGGAGTGGGTTGCCATTTCCTTCTCCAAATTATGGGTTAAATATAGGCAACTATTGAGGACATTTTAATCTAAATCCCAGTGTTTAAAATTTTTAAGAAACTTTCATCTTTTGAACTATTTTATTCATATATAAATAGTTATAGGAAAATGGCAAGACATTTAATTCTGCACTAAAAATTTACTGATCACCAGATGATTGTATTTTGACATGGACAACTAACTGGTCTGTTTTAGAATTAAGCCAAATATCTTTACTTTTCTACAAGTCTAAACAATGAAGACAATAATATCATTTTGGTCTCTGTTTCATTCTGTATATATAAAAGTGGCTTATTAAAAATATGCCTGTCTGCTTACTGGATGAGCTGATATGGCTCTCTGCCTAAAGCCCTGCTGCTTTGGTGAACAATATTAGAGCAGGAAGGAACTCTTTTGGGGGGCAGGTACCCTACAGGCCCTTTGAGCAGCAACACTTAGGAAAGAAACAGAGAAAATCAATTGCTGGTGTTGAGTTGGAGACGTATATTTATGAAACTTTTTTCCTTACTGAATTCCAATATTATTAAGACTTCCATGTAAGTTATTTTTCATATTATATCCTTGTTTTCCCCATATATTTATGATATGGATAGGCAAACAGATCTAAGAAAAACATTGAGGATAAACAATGAAATATGTTCGCTTGTTTTATAAGACATGGCCAGTGACAAATGACCAAAAGAAATTACTTCAAAGAAATAAGGGGGATTCTATATTATGTGATTCAGGAGACTGTTCACTTATTTGCGCCATCAAATCATCATGATATCACTGCTCCCTTATTTTTCCATCTAATAATACTTGAGAAATAGCCAACATGTGAGTATTAATAGAATCCTTCCTCCCCACGTTTGCCAATGATTCAACCTGACATCAATCAGACTTCACTTTAAGCATGTTATTTGCCTGTGTAAGGTGCCCAACCTTATAAAAAAACATCTACTTCTGCTTTATTGACTATGCCCAAGCCTTTGACTGTGTGGGTCACAATAAACTGTGGAAAATTCTTCAAGAGATGGGAATACCAGACCACCTGACCTGCCTCTTGAGAAATCTGTACGCAGGTCAAGAAGCAACAGTTAGAACTGGACATGGAACAACAGACTGGTTCAAATTTGGGAAAGAAGTACGTCGAGGCTGTATATTGTCACCCTGCTTATTTAACTTATATGCAGAGTACATCATGAGAAACGCTGGGCTGGATGAAGCACAAGCTGGAATCAAGATTGCCAGGAGAAATATCAATAACCTCAGATATGCAGATGACACTACCCTTATGGCAGAAAGTGAAGAGGAACTAAAAATCCTGTTGATGAAAGTGAAAGAGGAGAGCGAAAAAGTTGGCTTAAAGCTCAACAGTCAGAAAATGAAGATCATGGCATCTGGTCCCATCATTTCACAGCAAATAGATGAGGAAACAGTGGAAACAGTGTCAGACTTTATTTTTTGGGGCTCCAAAATCACTGCAGATGGTGACTGAAGCCATGAAATAAAAAGATGCTTACTCCTGGGAAAGTTACGTCCAACCTGGTGGCTCAGATAGTAAAGCGTCTGCCTGCAATGTGGGAGACTTAGGTTCATTCCCTGGGTCAGGGAGATCCCCTGGAGAAGGAAATGGCAGCCTACTCCAGTACTCATGCCAGGAAAATTCCATGGATGGAGAAGTCTGTTGTGCTACATGGGGTAGCAAAGAGTCAGACACGACTGGCCGACTTCACTTCACTACTCCTTGGAAAGTTATGTCCTACCTAGATAGCATATTAAAAAGCAGAGACATTACTTTGCCAACAAAGGTCTGTCTAGTCAAGGCTATGCTTTTTCCAGTGGTCATATATGGATATGAGAGTTGGACTATAAAGAAAGCTGAGTGCCGAAGAATTGAAGCTTTTGAACTGTAGTGTTGGAGAAGACTCTTGAGAGTCCCTTGGACTGCAAGGAGATCCAACCAGTCCATTCTAAAGGAGATCAGTTCTGGGTGTTCACTGGAAGGACTGATGTTAAAGCTGAAACTCCAATACTTTGGCCACCTGATGCAAAGAGCTGACTCATTGGAAAAGACTCTGATGCTGGGAGGGATTAGGGGCAGGAGGAGAAGGGGACAACAGAGGATGAGATGGCTGGATGGCCTCGCTGACTCAATGGACATGGGTTTGCGTGGACTCCAGAGTTGGTGATGGACAGGGAGGGCTGGCGTGCTGCGGAGAGACAGTCAGACACGAGTGACTGAACTGAACTGAAGGTGCTCGGCTCCAGCCTCGTCTCTCTCCATTTCCCATGGCCTCGCCCGCCCCGTGCCCCTCAGTGCCGTGTGCTTCTTAGCACTGAGCATGCAGTGAAAGAATGTGGACACACTGGCCGTCTGACTGCTCTTTCCCTCTCCACGTCTCAGTCAGCAATGTTCAGCGAGTTTTCCTTTTATGTTCCTCTTCCGTCTCTCATCACTCAGTTCCCAGGCTCGTTCTCCTCCCCATTCCAGCCTGGCCGGTCTCTCCACATGGAAAGTCTTTGTTCAGAGCCGCTCCAGCTCTGTGAACGTGACTCACACGAAGCTCCCTTCCGCGCTGCAGCCCAGCCCCTTGTAAAGGGCTGCGCGGTGCCATTTCCCCTACAGGCGTCCCGTGCACGTTAGTCGCTCAGTCGTGTCCGACTCTCTTGCGACCCCGTGGACTGTAACCCACCAGGCTCCTCTGTCCATGGGGTTCTCCAGCAGGAATCCTGGAGGGGGTTGCCATTAATAGAACGACTCACCACCTGCCTTTCCCTGTCTGACTGCTAAAATGCCGAATTGAGAATGCGTTTAATTATTGATTTTCCCTTTTTTCCCCCTGAAGGTTTCGTATAAGTAGCTGGTGGATTGGAGCATATAAGGCACATATGTTGCCCCCTGACCCCAGTGGTTAGCATGGTTAGTCTTACTAGTTATTTACCTTCTTCCACTTTCACCGCCTCACTCACCACTTCAACTACCTCCTTCCAAGTTCTCAACCGAAGATCTCAGAAGAGAATCCAAAGTTTTCAAAACGATGCTGCACAGCATTCTGACTGATGTGCTATAAACCCAGGGTGTGCAAATCCTACCTGGTTTTACATAGCCACAAGCTAAGGTGTTTTTTTGTTTTGTTTTTAAGTTTAATGGTTGGAAATCGCAAAAGAAGAAGAATATTTTGAGAGCTTTTGAAAATTCACATGAAATTCCAATTTCAGTGTCCATAAATAAAGTTTATTGGTAAACAGTCATGCTCATTCATTCATATATTGTTTAAGGAGGTTTTGTGCTATAATAGTAAGTTGAGAGTAGTTGCAACAGAGTCTATATCTTAAAATATTTACTATATGATCTCTACAGAAAAAAAGCTCCCATTACATGAAAAATGATACTGTTGGAAGAAACTGGAAACAACTCAAAAGTGGCACTCTTTATTTTGATACAGACTTCAAAGTTTAAAATAATTTGCATTTCTTCTCTATAATACCAAGTCCGTCTCTGACCCTACTGTAAGAATAATTCTAAAATACAATTTCATGTTACCACATTTCTTGATAATGTTACTAACCATAGAAAGATGCCCAGACTTTCTAGATTGCCATTTAAAAACTCTTCACAAACATGCCCCATATCAACTTTTCTTTAAAAAAAAAATCATTTCTCTTGCCAACCACATTATTTCAGGAGATTTGTCTGCAAATAACCCAAACAAATCTGATCTAGCTTTGTTTTGGTGTAATTTTTGCTCCTATACTGGAATACTGTTTTCTCCTTCCTTTCTCTATCACTCTCTATTTATCTTTTGAGTTTAAATAATTTAAAAAGCCAGTCCTGACACCTTCATCTTCCAGGGACCACCCTATCTTAAGCTTCTGTTACTTATTATCTCTATCACTATGTCATAGTCTCAGGACATTAATGCTGGTTAATAGGCTAACTGAGGGTTTCATTAAGACTGGTAAGAATATTAAACTTGCGTTTCTGCTTGGATAAGAAGCTCCTGACACTCTGTTAAGCCTTCCAATGGGCTCACGTGGGACGTGCTTGGTGATGCTATATGAGCTGAGCATAAAGGCAAGATTATTGCACATTAGTCACTATTAAGTCATGAAGACAAGGTACCAGGGCCGCAAGCATTTTCAGTGGTGATGGGGAACAAGAAATCTTAGTGGGGAGCACTACCAGGAGATCCTATCTCAAGTCTTCTCCTCAAGATGATGACACACAGCAGAGGAAAGAGACAGGTGATCCACAGTGGATCCTGCCGTGTTTTGTAACCAACTATCCAATCCTTGCTCATTACGTGAAGTCAGCTTTTCTCACCTTGAGATGATTCAGAGAGCCTTCCATTGTTCTCGTTAATTTTATAGCAAACATCATAATCAACTCAAGGGGCTATTGTGAAGAATACAGAAAAGCTAGGACAGGTCCTGGTGGAGAGGGGATCTTGCCAGCCACGACTGTCCCGAAGACAGATACTAATAGTTAACTCTAAGGGACGAAACTGCCTTCAATCTATGAATAGCTCATTTTTGCAATTTTAGTTCTGAAAAGTGGAAAAAAATGTAAAAGAAAAAAAAACTATTAAGAGAAATACACCTTTGGAGAAAATTGTTTATCAATTTTACCCTTAGTAACAGGTGATTATGTTGTGATATGCCCAGAGAGAACTTTTCTGAGCTTTTTTGTAAGATAATTGTTTTGCGAAGAAGAGGATTGATTTTATCTTTCCTGGGATTTTCTTTGAACATGAAATAGGTAGTGCATTTGGTAATACTTTATTCAGGACTCCCTAGAATTAGGGTAAGATTAAGATAAACAAATGACAGCCTTCAGAAAAATAAGCGCCAGTAGAGAATAAAATGGAATGAGAAATGAAGATCAATGTTTGGGGTTAGAAGATTTATAATACTTTGTATTTAACAACAATAAAGAAACTGAGCTGTCTTTACTAAGGGCCAAGATTACTCAAAATGCTTTATAAACACTGGCTGCTTTATGCATCATGATGCCTCTGAAGTAGGTCTTATTTTGCGGAGGAGGAAACTGACACGCAGTGATGCTAACTGTCTTGCCCAAGGTCACAGAGCTGAAGAGGGGTTGAGCCTGGATTTGAATTTAGGCATCTGACTCCGAAGTTCTTGCAGGCAGTCTTGCATGGGGTGCTGCCCGGCACCAGTCTATCTGTTTTGTTGGCTTTGCTTTATTTGTACGTGTGCCTTCTGGCACCACCACGCACCCTCTCTTCATACATTCAGCGCTCTACTGAGAAACCTTGTCTGATTTCAGCTGTCTCCAAATGATGGATATTCATAAACTTATGTCTGCAGCACCACGCTATTTGCTGATGCGTGGCTGTATCCACCCACTGTATATCTCCAACTGTAGATGTCTTTAACTTCACATGTTTCAAACGAAATTCATCTTCTTCTCTCCCTTTGCTGCTCTTTACCCCTAACTCAGTGTCATAACCGACCGCCCAGATATTCGGCCTAGAAAGGCTGGAATCGCTCTCCTTAACTCCTTTCTAGCAACACTCACTTTGAGTAGATTCTCCCAGTGCTGCTGCTTGTATTTCCAAAAGTCCTCTTCACTCCGGTTTGCCTTGTCAGTTATCATCACAGTTCTAGTGACCATCAGCTTCTACGTGGGCTAAAAAACTAATGCCCTCAGTGAGCCCCTCCCTCCCCCCCGCCGCCTTCTTCTGTGTTTCTTTGGAATAGCTGTATCTACTGGTGAAACTGTCTCTCTACAATACAAGGCCTATCATGTAATTCCTTTCATTGGAAACATCTGACTGCTTCTGGGAACTATTCCTTTATAAGGCACCATAGGCTGGTTGGGAGTGCTTCATAACTGTTCCCATAGCCCCCTGTAGCACTTAATCATGATGTATTACAAACTGTAGGTGTATTTTCGAAGCTCCTCATTAAGACTGTCTTAGTAAATGATTTGGTCAAATGAATTTTCTGTGCCTGGCTCCTTGACCCCTACTTCCACTATTCACCTACAGAATAAAGTCCCAATTCTTTAGTCTGACCAAGTTCACTCACAGTCTGGGTCTAGGACGCCTGCCCAGCCTTTGTCTGCTGCCACTTCCGGCTCTGTATTCCAGCCATGGTGAGCCAACAGCACTGCTGGGTGGCATCTTCTTCCTCAGATCCATGTGCTTGGCGTTTACTGGGTTTTTGAAGAGATGACTTCAACTACCTTGACTCATGAGGAAGGATTACAAGGATTGGCTCTTGGAGGAGGATTATAAAACTAGTAATGTTTTTATGAAACTAAAGAGACATAAATATGATCCATCACTATATTTATATGATCTTGTACTTAAAATTTTGAAGCAACAGCAATTCTTTACTACTATTTAATCTATCCTCTTTAGCAATGATAACCCACACCTGACTGACATTTCAGATGGATGAACCAAAGGATGCAATTTGCATAATCAGACTGCTAGACTCTAGTCCTAACTCTACCACCTTCTGATTGTGTGATCTTGAAAAAGTAAGGTGCTTTTCTTTGTGCCTCAATGATCTCATCTGCAAAATGGAGGTAATTATAAATCTAACTCTTAATGGATGTTGAGATAATTAGATGAATAACTAAATACAGCACTTATAGGGAGCCCAGGTTTGGGAATAAATTGTTGTAGCAGTTACGTATGTTGGGCTATGTTGGTGGGATATGCTGGAGGCAATAGATGAAAATGCAGGCCTGGAACTCATCTGAGGAAATAGATTTAAGAGTCATGTCATCAACACAGAGTTAGTATGTGACATCAGAGGAGATAATGAGGGTCCCCAGAGAGAGTGTGTAGAATGGGAAAAAAGGGTTCGGGGAGAATATTTGGGATCACTAGCAGGCTTCCAGAGGTCAATGCAGAGTTCAGAAGAGGGCAGGAGAACTGTGACCATTGGCACTCATCCGTAACTGGCAGGACACCCAACACAGAGCTGACGGCCTGCCACGTGGGCTGAGGGAGCAGATCTGCTCCTGGATTTCTCATCAGCCTTCAGTCAGTTCTGTGGGATGGGAGTAAATTCAAAAAGGGAAGGTTTCTCTCTTGAGGTAGCCCACATGTGCTAAGCTAAGAAAGGAGGAGAAATGGAGGAGGATTTCATTCTTAAATATAGATCAGAGTCTATTTATAGGTCAGAGCTAGTACTAAAATCTAGTGACATTTGACATATAATTTTTAATGAATGAATGAATTACTCTAGTAAAGGGATGAAAGGCTTTCATTTCATTGCATACTTTTTTTTTTCTTAAAAAAAGACTGATCTTCCTCTATATTTCAAATAGTGTTTTAAAGACAAACCTGACTGCAAAGGTTTCATGTAGAGAATGGTGTGCTTGATTCCTATCTGTTCCATCATTCTCTCCACAAGCCCCGGGAGAGAGTAATAATGATCACCAGAGGCAGAGCTAACGATGTGCCAGAACCTACGCTGGGCTCTCTGACACATTTAACTTTGACAAGAGCGGATGAGAAAATTGAAGTCCAGAAATGTTAACTAATTTGCTCAAACTCACACAGAAATTCTATAGAGGCTGAATTCAGTTGCAGACCTGTCTCCCACGTCTGTATTTGAGCCTCTGCTCCATCCTCTGAGAAATGGGAAGGACACAGTAAACGCTCTGCTGGCTAGACCTCTGGTCTCTCTGGCCCCACACGGGACACAGGGCGGGCCAGGCCACTGCGAGTTAATACTTGTTAATCAACTGTGCCTCACTTACGGAAATTTGATACATTACTTTATAAATAGCTTAATTACCTTCTGAAGGATTACAGGAATCTTATGTGGATACTTAAAATTTAGTCTACATTTCATCCCCCTTCATGGATCACAGACTGCTAGTGGTGAAGGCTTGCATAATTCAATGAAGCTATGAAGCTATGAGGCAGGCCATGCAGGGCCACCCAAGAAGGATGGGTCAGAGTGAAGGGTTCTGACTATCATGGGCCCTTGGAGGAGGCAATGGCAACTCACTCCAGTATTCTTGCCATGAGAACCCCATGAACATCTTTATGTTCTACAGTCGGAAAGTGTCTAAGATGCTTCAGGGGAAGAGTGGAGGGCAATTACGGATAGCTACAGAAACAATGAAGCGACTGGGCCAAAGCAGAAACAATGCTCAGTTGTGGGTGAGTCTAGTGGTGAAAGTACAGTCCGATCCTGTAAAGAACAATATCGCAGAGGAACTTGGACTATCAGGCCTATGAATCAAGGTAAATTGGGCATAATCAAGCAGGAGATGGCTAGATTGAATTTTGACATCTTAGGAATTGGTGAACTAAAATGGACAGGAATGGGTGAATTTAATTCAGATGACCATTATATCTACTGCTGTGGGCAAGAATCCCTTAGAAGAAATGGAGTAGCCCTCACAGTCAACAAAAGAGCCCGAGATGCAGTGCTTGGGTGCAACCTCAGAAATGACAGAATGATCTCAGTTCATTTCCAGGGCACATCATTCAACATCACAGAAATCTAAGTCTATACCCCAACTATTGATGCCAAAGAAGCTAAATTTCTATGAAGACCTACAAAACCTTCTAGAACCAACACGAAAAAAAGGTGTCTTTTTCCTCAGAGGGGATTGAAATGCCAGAATGGGAAGATTAGAGGCGGCTGGAGCAGCAGGCAAGCTTGGCCTTGGAGCACAAAATGAAGAAGGCCGAGGCTACAGAGTTTTATCAAGAGGACACACTGGTCACAGTAAATACCCTCTTGCAACCATATAAGAGAAAAATCTACACATGGACATCACCAGATGATCAATACTGAAATCAGATTGATTGTGTTCTTTGCAGTCAAAGATGAAGAAACTCTATACAACCAGCAAAAACAAGATCTGGAGCTGTCTGTGGCTCAGGTAATGAGCTCTGTATTGAAAAATTCAGGCTTACACTGAAGAAGGTAGGGAAAACCACTAGACCACTCAGATATGGCCTAAAGCAAATCTATTATGATTGTACAGTGGAGGTAATGAATGGATTCAAGGGATTAGATGTGGTAGACAGACCCCCTGAAGAACTATGGATGGAAGCTCCTAACACTGTGTAGGAGGCAGTGACCGAAACCATTCCAAAGAAAAAGAAATGCGAGAAGGCAAAGTAGCTGTCTGAGAAGGCCTTACAAAGAGCTGCGGAAAGGAAAGAAGTGGAAAGCGAGGGAGAAGGGGCAAGACATACCCAGCTGAATGCAGAATTCCCAGGAATACCAAGGAGAGACAGGAAAGCTTTCTTACATGGATAATACAAAGAAACAGAGGAAACCAGTGGAATGGGAAAGACTAAAGAGCTCTTCAAGAAAATCGGAGATATCAAGGAAACATTTCATGCAAAGATGGCACAATAAAGGACAGAAATGCTGAGTCTTAACAGAAGCAGAAGAGATTAGGAGAGGCGACAGGAATACACAGAAGAATTGTATAAAAAAGGTCTTAATGCTCCAGGAACCATGATGGTATGGCCATTCGCCTAAAGCCAGACATCCTGGAGTGTGAAGTCAAGTGGGCCTTAGGAAGCACTACTACGAACAAAGCCAGTAGAGGGGATGGAATTCTGGCTGAGCTGTTTAAAACCCTAAAAGATGATGCTGTGAAAGTGTTGCACTCAAAATGTCAGCAAATTTGGAAAACTCAGCAGTGGGCACAGGACTGGAAAGGGTCAGCTTTCATTCAAATACCAAAGAGAGACAAAGCCAAAGCATGTTTAAACTGCCATACAATTGCACTCATTTCACATGTTAGCAATGAGCAAAATCCTTCAAGTGAGGCTTCAATAGTATATGAACTGAGAACTTTCAAGTGCACAAGCTGGGTTTCAAAGAGGCAGAGGAACCAGAGGTCAGATTGCCAACACTTTTAGATCACGGAGACAGCAAGAGGATTTCAGAAAAAACATCTTCTGCTTCATTGACTACACTAAAGCCTTTGACTGTGTGGATCACAACAGACTGTGGAAAAGGGACAGGAGAACCAGACCATCTGACTTGTCTCCTGAGAAACATGTATGCAGGTCCAGAAGCAACAGAAATGGACATGGAAAAACTGACTGGGAAAAGAGTACAGCAAGGCTGTATATTGGCTCCTTGCTTATTTTATTTCTCTGCAGAATATATCATGCAAAATGCCAGGCTGGATCAATCACAAGTTGGAATCAAGAGTGCTGGGAGAAATATCAACAACAGATGATACCACTCTAATGGCAGAAAGTGAAGAGGAACTGATAAGCCTCTTCATGAAGGTGAAAGAGATATGACAATGGCATCCGGTCCCATCACTTCATGCCAAATAGAAGGGGAAAAAGCGGAAGCAGTTAAAGATTTTATTTTCGTGGGCTCCAAAATCACTGCAGACACTGCCTGCAGCATGGAATTAAAAGACGCTTGCCCCCTGGAAGGAAAGCAATGACAAGCCCAGGTGGCGGTCTGTCTAACAAGGCTACGGTTTTTCCAGTAGTCATGAGTAGATGTGAGATTTGGACCAAAGAGAAGGCTGAGCAGCAAAAAACTTGATGCTTTCAAATTGTGCTGCTGGAGAAGACTCTTGAGAGTCCCTTGGACTGCAAGGATATCAAACCAGTCAATCCTAAAGGAAATCAACTTTCAATATTCATCCGAGGGACTGATGCTGAAGCTGAAGCTCCAAAACTTTGGCCACTTAATGCGAAAAGTCAAAAGACCTGATGATAGGAAAGCGTGAAGGCAAGAGGAGAAGCGGATGCCAGAGGATGAGATGGTTAGATAGCATCAGTGAATCAATGGACATGAATTTGAGCAAACTCTGGGATTAGTGGAGGAGCCTGATGCGTTGCAGTCCATGGGGTGGTAAAGATTCAGACACAACTTAGTGACTGAACGACACTTACAACTATATTTCATCATTAGTCATTTGTAATCTAAACACATGTACATGACATGTTCATCATTCTAAGGTCCTCTTGCTTACCCTCCAGCCAGAATCCTGGAGTGGGTGGCCTTTCCCTTCTCCAGGGGATCTTCCCAACCCAAGGATTGAACCCAAGTCTCCCACACTGCGGGTGGATTCTCTACCAGCTGAGCCACCAGGGAAGCCCAAGAATGCTGGAGTGGGTTGCCTATCTCTTTTCCAGCGGATCTTTCCGACCCAGGAACTGAACCGGGGTCTGCTGCATTGCAGGCGGATTCTTTACCAACTGAGCTATCAAATTGATCTCAAAGCTGTAGCGAGCCAGGCTCCTCCAATCCTCTGATGGAATCTGCCTACAATGGATTCCTTTTCTCTGGGAGTTTAAAAAAACAAAAAGCTTTCCTTCTTATTTCCTGTGATACTTTTTTCAGGGGCTTTCACGCCCAGTTGAAATCTCTGCTTAGGGCTCTCGGGCTCCTTGGAACATTCTAGTCACAGTCACCACCATCTGTGTGGCAACCCCAGGGACAAGTTGATGGATGGCTGTGGTGTCAAGCACGAATCTCAGGGGCAGCTTTGACACTCCCAGTGATGACTTCTGCCACGTTGGAAATTGAGTCTGCAGGGCTCATCTCCCTTGGACAGGCATAATATGCTTTCCTAGCTGTACTGAGAGGCTGAGCCACGGCAAGAGGGATGGAGGTAAAGAGTGGAGAGGAATCTTCTGGTAGGAAAGGTCGTGACCCTTGGCAGTTTCCCCTGGGAGACTTGACGTGCTTTCTTTAACAGTCCTGCAGTGTTCAGCAAACTGCCCAAACACTGCTCTGCTCTGATTCCAGAATCAACCTCGTCACTCCTCACACTGCAGGGGAAGGCACACAACTCTGGACGTTTCTAGTGAAATAAGAAAAACGATTTTCTGAGAAGGGAGACCTTCAAACTCCCTTATTTTCGCATTGGAAGATTTGCTCCTTTCAGTTTCAACCCTATGCAGTGAAGGAAAGTTAAATTCAAGAAAAGCTAGCAAGTGGTTGCTCAGCTGTCTCTTTCCATTGTCTTATTTAGTTACTCACTAATAGCTGTTAAATCCTGCAGAGAAACTGTGCAGCTGCCCAGAGCACAGACAGGAAGGCGGGTAATCAGTCACAGAGCCACCTAGCTTGCCATCTCAGTCCTCAGTCCCGCGCTTTGCAGAATTCTAACGTCATTATCTCTCTTCCTCTATTTTAAGTGAACCGATCAGAGCCAACATACTTCTGTGCGGTCTTCTGATCGCCAGCCATAATGAGTTGTTCAGAGTGTGAATGGTGCTAACTGGCATGATCCGTGGGCTTGCGGGGCCGCCCCACTCGGCCCAGATGCGTGTCCACGTCTGTCCTCACAAGCCTCTCCTGCCCACACACAGCCCCTCTCCTCCTCCAGTCCCCACTGCTCGCCTGGGCCCCACTCTCTCACACCCACATTGGTGTGAGTGTGGTTGCACACCCAGGTGCAACCTCACCCCTCTCTCCGCTCTCTCTTCGTAAAACGCGAGAGGCTCCTTCAGCCTAAGTTGCAGCTAATGTCCGATCCAGGCTTGGAAACAGCTCATGTTTACTTGTGTGGCTTAACTCAGCCCCTGCCTCTCCCAGTGACACACTTGTCTGGCTGATAGTCTCCTGGCTGAGTTCTCATCTTGGAAAACTTGGGTTCTTTCAGACAAGTTCCTCAACCTGCTGGTTAAAAAAAAAAAAATTCTGGCTCTTAATATCAGACTTTAATGAACTCTGTGGTCAAAACTGGCACACATCTGTGCCATGTGGTCATAACTGGCCACAACTGTGATGCGAATTGTCTACCTGGGCTGCTCAGCATTACCTCTTCCCGGATTGTGTTGAAAATTCCACCTGGCTGGTGAGGCTGTCTCAGGGCAAGGATCCGTGTTAGAGCACCTCTAACCTACCGCTGCGGCCGTCGCATAAACCATGAAGAGCATGGCTTTATGGCTCTAGGGTCCAGCCCCTCCTGGGTTGCTCCCTCTGCAGGATCTGACCATGCCCCCAGGCCTGATGGATGCAGTTTTGTTACAGATTCCAACGCTCCCCAGAATGCTGAGTCCACTGGTGCGTTATCAGTTAACACGACCTTTGGAGAGCACTGACCCAGCTGACGACTTCTTCCTGAAAATATTTTCTTCTCTGGGTTTCATACCACTTAGTGTAACCACCTCCTTAGCTATTTCTTTCAAGTCTCCTTTGCTTGTTCTTGATTTCAAATATTAGTGTTTTAGAGCCAGGTCCTTGGAATTCTTCTCTGGTCCATCTTTAATTACACTTTTGGTGTTTGTTCCCATCCAGCCTCACAGCTTTGAGTACCATCTACATACTGATGACTCACAGATGTAGGTACCCAGTCCAGCCCTCTAGCTGAACTCCAGATAGGATATTGAACTATTTACTTGACATCTTCAGTTGGATGTCTAAAAGATACCTCAACTTTAGTATGTCTAAAAGCCACACTCCTAATCTCTACCACCTACCCTGGCATTCTCCGACCTCTGCTCTGAGTATTTCTTACCAGAGGTTAAAGCATCTGCCTCCAATGCAGAAGATCCGGGTTCGATCCCTGGGTTGGGAAGATCCCCTGGAGAAGGAAATGGCAATCCACTCTAGTATTCTTGCCTGGAGAATCCCATGGACAGAGAAGCCTAGTAGGTTACAGTCCACGGGGTCACAAAGAGTTGGACACGACTGAGCGACTTCACTCTCACCCATTTAATTGCAATTTCACATGCTTGGACGCTCAGTCCAAAAATCTTGAAAACATCTACAGTAGATAGTCTGACCATCATCAGTTCCTTCCATCCACCCATCAAGAGGTGAAATCTATACCCTTCAGCCTGTATATGGACCAGCTTTGTGACTTGTGTCGGTGAACCAAATACTTGACAGATGGGACCTTGTGCAGCTTCCAACCTGGATTTTACAAGGCAGCATCTTCTTCCTTCTTGAGCTCAGTCTCTCAGTGAAACTCTGATTACCTTGAGCCCACAGTGGTGTGATAAATTCTGAGCTCATCACATGGAAAGATCATGTAGAACAGGACGCTCAGCCACCCTTGCATTTCACATGCTTGGACGCTCAGTTCAAAAATCTTGAAAACATCTACAGTAGATAGTCTGACCATCATCAGTTCCTTCCATCCACCCATCAAGAGGTGAAATCTATACCCTTCAGCCTGTATATGGACCAGCTTTGTGACTTGTGTCGGTGAACCAAATACTTGACAGATGGGACCTTGTGCAGCTTCCAACCTGGATTTTACAAGGCAGCATCTTCTTCCTTCTTGAGCTCAGTCTCTCAGTGAAACTCTGATTACCTTGAGCCCACAGTGGTGTGATAAATTCTGAGCTCATCACATGGAAAGATCATGTAGAACAGGACGCTCAGCCACCCCAGAGGTTTGTTCTAGGCAGCCCAGCTGAGATGCCAGATATGTCAGTGAAGAAGCCTTCTTGGACTCCACACAGAGCGGAAGCACTCAACTAAACCCAACTTAGATTCCTGGGTATGACAAACAATGCATTTTTTAAGCCAGTAAGTTTCCATAGCAGTGGATGATGATATCCTTGACTCTGTACCTTCCCTAGCAGTCCACATTCAATCTGTCAGTAAGTCTCTTGGCTCTGCTTTCAAAATATAACCATAACAGAGCTGCAGGTTCCATCTCAGATGCTGCCGTTTTATCTGAGTCTCCATAATCTCCTGCCGGTTTTCCCATGTTCCTCCCTGACCTTTCATAACCTACTCCCAGCACAAAGCTAAGATGACCCTTTAAAACTGAAGTCCTGTTACGGTACCACGTTGCTTAAAACCTTCCAAAGACCTTCCATTTCACTCAGAGTAAAAGCCAAATAATTGCAGCAGTCTATAAGGTTCTAAGGTCTTCCTTGACAGCTCAGTTGGTAAAGAATCCGTCTGCAATGCAGGAGACCTTGGTGCAATTCCTGGGTCAGAAAGATTCCCTGGAGAAGGGATAGGCTACCCACTTCAGTATTCTTGGACTTCCCTTGTGCCTCAGATTAAAGACTCTGCCTGCAATGCAGGAGACCTGGGTTTAATCCCTGGGTTGGGAAGATCCCCTGGAGAAGGGAAAGGCTATCCACTCCAGTACTGTGGTTGGAGAATCCCATGGTCTGTATAGTCCATGGGGTCACAGAGAGTCGGACACGACTGAGCAACTTGCACTTCGCTTTCATACGGCTTTACATGACCTGGTGCTCCCACTAAATCTACCATTTGCTTGGAGAAAACCTGCCTCCTTGCTTTCTCTCAAACACAAGGACATGCTTCTGCTTTAGGGCCTTTTGCTGCTAATCCCTCTGCCCAGGATGCTTTTCTTCCAGGTAAATCCTCACCTGCTCACCACCTCCTTCAAATCTTTGCTCAAATGTTACCTTCTCAGCTATGTCTTCACGGAAAACCTTACTTCAAATCGCAACACTTCTCTCCTTTCTACTCCTTTATCCCTCTTTCTTGCTTTGCATTTTTTCCCTACCTCCTACCTTCTAACTTATGGTTAATTTAATTGTTTACTTTTGTTTATCATCACTTACGTCACGCTGGGAGGCAAGGACAGGGATAAGAAGCCTAATTAGTTAACAGCTGGTGTTCTCAATTCCCAGAACCAAGTTCAGCCAGTGCATAATAATGATTCATGAATGGCTGTATCAGTGAATCTGTGTTTTCTTCTCCTCCACTAGATCCATTAGGAGTTTCTAATATGGGCTGAATTTGATCAGTTTCTGAGCTAGCCTTGTTTACAGAGGCTTAGAGTTAAGTCATTCTTCCAGGTTGGAGCCTATGTGAGCCATTTAAAATTGCTGGGATCAGAGATCCTTCTCCAGGTCTTCATCATTCTGCCATATACTCTTGAGACTGACCCCCATGTAAAATTCCTATTTCGTCCTTTATCTCTAACCTCCACCCCTCTGTCTCTATCAGTGTGAGTTGTCTCTAGCATTTGGTTTCTCTTTTGGTTCATAACAGGTGCTAGCTCCTAACAGGTTTCACTTTTGGTTCCTAATAGATTTGGCTTTACTGACTATACCAAAGCCTTTGACTGTGTGGATCACAATAAACTGTGGAAAATTCTGAAAGAGATGGGAATACCAGACCACCTGACCTGCCTCTTGAGAAGCCTATATGCAGGTCAGGAAGCAACAGTTAGAACTGGACATGGAACAATAGACTGGTTCCAAATAAGAAAAGGAATACGTTAAGGCTGTATATTGTCACCCTGCTTATTTAACTTCTATGCAGAGTACATCATGAGAAACGCAGGGCTGGAAGAAACACAAGCTAGAATCAAGATTGCCGGGAGAAATATCAATCACCTCAGATATGCAGATGATACCACCCTTATGGCAGCAAGTGAAGAGGAACTAAAAAGCCTCTTCATGAAAGTGAAAGAGGAGAGTGAAAAAGTTGGCTTAAAGCTCAACATTCAGAAAACGAAGATCATAGCACCCGGTCCCATCACTTCATGGGAAATAGATGGGGAAACAGTGGAAACACTGTCAGACTTTATTTTTTCAGGGACTCCAAAATCACTGCAGATGGTGATTGCAGCCATGAAATTAAAAGATACTTACTGCTTGGAAGGAAAGTTATGACCAACCTAGATAGCATATTCAAAAGCAGAGAAGCTAGTCAAGGCTATGGTTTTTCCTGTGGTCATGTATGGATGTGAGAGTTGGACTGTGAAGAAAGCTGAGCACTGAAGAATTGATGTTTTTGAACTATGATGTTGGAGAAGACTCTTGAGAGTCCCTTGGACTGTAAGGAGATCCAACCAGTCCATCCTAAAGGAAATCAGTCCTGGGTGTTCATTGGAGGGACTGATGCTGAGGCTGAAACTCCAGTACGTTGACCACCTCATGAGAAGAGTTGACTCATTGGAAAAGACCCTGATGCTGGCAAGGATTGGGGGCAGGAGGAGAAGGGGATGACAGAGGATGAGATGGCTGGATGGCATCACCACCTCGATGCACATGAGTCTGGGTGAACTCTGAGAGTTGGTGATGGACAAGGAGGCCTGGCGTGCTGCGATTCATGGGGTTGCAAAGAGTCAGACACGACTGAGCGACAGGTCTGATCTGATCTGAGGTTCCATCTCAAGATCCCTCATGGAGACTGGGCCGCCCTGCCGCCTCCTCACCCTTCTGTGGTCAGCATCCCAGGCCTGGGGCTCTGTTCTGGAGCAGTGTCCATGGTCAGTGCTCACAGCTTGGCTACTGAAAGACAGCTCCCTCTGGTCAGGCTGAGTGTAGAATGTCTGTCTGATAACTGCCTGCACACATTTTTCTCATCTATACACAAAGCCATTCTTTCTTGTGTTTTATTTCTTCATCACACTTAAAAAATTATATACCTGGTTTTTCAGTTAAAAATGAATGCCTGGTATTACTTATTTCTTTCATACTACCTTTATGGGTTTTTTCATGCCACATTTCAACTTTTTTTACACTCAATTTAGTTCTTATTTTAAAATATTGGTTGTGTGATATTTCTTTTCTCAACCCTCTAAAGTGAGCTGTGCGATACTGAGCTTAGGTAATAAGGAGTAAAACAAATGAGAAAAACAAAGTCTTCATCAAATTAAGAAATTAGAAATTCCAATTCTACTTAAGTTTTTTAGAAATGCCTTCACCCTGATGTTGTGGATAGGTTTAGTAAGGTACCTCTAACAGTTGCTAGGCAATCCAACTTAAAATGGTGTTTTACACACGATCATCTATATTTTCCTTCTGTTTCCTTTTCAAAAATAGCTGTTGGTTGGTGTATTACTTTCCTGAAAGAATATGTAACACGTTGACCCTCTCCGGACTCATTATGACTGGCTGTCCCGCAGTGATAGGTTTTCTCTGTGCAGAGTCAAGAACACAGAGCCTCTGCCCTCTCTCTCTGCTACGCAGCGCGCGCTGTGCCCTGAGGCTGTCGCCCATTCTTTTACTCGGAACTCCTCGTTTGCTCCTTGCAGCTCACTGCACTGTGCCCTTTCAAAGCAGCAGCGAGAGCCGCGGGGGCAACGTGGCTGAGATACAGCGCTAAATGCAATGGGACGGTTAGTGTCAGACGTCACCCCTTGCCTCCTTACTGGCTCACTAATTTGTGGTCAGGACTGCCCTCCCCGTGCGTCCCTGATTAGCGATTCTACGGCACCACTTGAAGGGCTCATAAAGTTTGACTTTTTTGTATTTGAAGATCCGGACGACTTCCGCTGCATCCCTGCCTGCACCCTGCTCCCCTCTGCACTCTCAGCTCTTGACCCTGCGCTTAGCCCCGGCAGGGACCGCTTTTCCACATGGAGCTGCTGGCCTGAGCTGAACTATAAGACAAATGTTAATGAAGTTGCCCTTTTAGGAAATTAACTTTTCTAATCACCACAGTGAGTGAGAGTCTCACCTTAAAGATGAAGGGCCGTATCTGGTGACCTGGCTTCACACAGCACTGAGTACAGGAAGTCCTCATGCCCGCTGGCTAGTGTGCTTTTGTGATTATCACCCACCTCTGGTAAAATCTGCTTTCAAAATCTCTCTCTCTTTGGTTAAAAATTCTCATTAAAGATATTTGCATTAGGTATTAAAGTTGCAATAAAATACTATCCAATTGTCCAAAGATAATTACAGCCAATATTTTGATCTCTACTTTTTCTCTTCATATATTTGTTTCATTTGTAAGCAATTTTGTTTTTCTGTGTCTATCACCCATACTGTTCATATAATCAGATACTATTATATATGCTGTCTATATAATTTTTTTTTAATTCAACTCGTATGTCTTTTCCCTTGTTACTTGGATACCTTGTGAGCATTCTGTCTAGTGGATGTGTTATATACATTACTGCATAATACTTGGGTTGAATCAGATTATTCAGTATTATAAATAGAACCACAAAGAACATCTTGGGAATAATTTCACTTTTTTATGTTTTCAGATGTTTGGGATTATTCACTTATACTTCTGGAAATGGATTTACTAAATCAAAAGATATGAATATTTTAAGATACTGGGTAGAGTATGAAGGAATAACACCATAAATGTGCTAATGAAGAACCTACCTATGCCTTACTGTACTCTCTGGCATAGAAAGCAAACAGCAAGTTCCCAGAATGCTATAAATGGGAATAAATTAAGAAATCAGCACTGATAGTGGGTACACTGCATCTCGTGACCCAGCCAGGGCACTGTCTTTGCGAAGAAAAAAATCCAGAAGCAACTTCCACTCCGGCAGAGGGCACCTGGCTGACTGCTGGGGCCCGAACTCTCGATATCTCATCACGCAAACCATGGGAACCAGGAGTGAGACGCGGCGGACATCTGACACAGAGGCCTCAGCACCCGAGTTCCGTGTTCAGGGGCTTTTGTTCCACAGAAAACCTTGCTTTTTGCAAATGAAAGAAAACAACTATTTCATGACACGCGGGAGAGTCTAAAGCCCAGGAGAACCGCCAGCGGGAGGAAAAGAGCTGTGCGTCTTCCTCACACCGGCCAACTACGAGGACGAGGACAGGCGCATCAGTCCTCTCCCCTTCCTCCCGGCCCAGGAGCGGAGTGCTGAGTCCAGGGCAGAGGCCCCCGCGTGAGGATCGCCAGCATCCGGCGCGGGCGTTTTCCTTTCCGGCTCTGGGGCCGGGCAGCCCCCTCTCGCTTTCGCCTCCCCGCATCAGGCGCTGTGGGGCGGATTTGAACCGGTGCTGGTCTGCAGATCTAGCCGTCTTGGGACCTCACTCTTTCTGAGTTTCCTGCGGTCGTCGCAGGACAGTAAATTGCTTTGGGAGAAGCAGAAAGGAAGACTGTGTGGCTTGTTGCACTGCCGTTTATCCTTGATTTTTGTTGAGAGACTTCATGAGAAAACTCCCATTAGCTTAAAAAGAGTGTGTGTGTGTTGCATAACTATTACTGAGGGCTGTATCTGCTGTGCTGTTTAGATGATTTCATGTGCACTATTAATCCTCTCAGAAGAGAGAGGGGGAAAAAAAGTCAATTTCTTGTCACCCATTGGAGGACTCACTTTAATATATGATAAACAGATTATCATGCAATCCCTTTTGGCCTGATTGCTAGGAATCTCATAGACAAGTCTGATGCCCACTTTTAACATCTTATAATTGTATACATTTTCTAGGTATAATTTTCCTGATCCTATCCACCCCTCCCCCTCAACACTCCCAACTTCTACCTTGTTCTTGGCTTTTACTTCTTAAAATTGATTGTATGATTTTTGCTTCTTTTGATTTTATCATAAGTTGCCTCAAATCAAACAAATACAACCATAGTCTTTCAAAAAGTTTTAAAGATGAGTTTTCTCCATCAAGGAACTGTATTATTCAGCCTCTTTGTACCAGTACCATGTTTTTCTCTATAAGCAAGAATTTATTCACGGATATTTATGCATTAAGAACATAACAGAAGACTGCAAATAGGTCATCCTTTAACCTAGCAGAGAACTGCCCGCAGCAGAACTGTTTTAATGGGTATTGTGTCAGCATTTCTTTAAACATTTTACATTAAAAGGTTTATAAATTATATTTGCTTCATGTTGAAATATGAGCTATATACTATAAGTAAGCATAATCGTTTATTAAGTCTCCTCTTTAGGCAGTTAAAGGAAATGTTAACCTGTTTAGTTAACTGTGAATTTTAGCAACATTATCATGGCTCACAGCTCATTTTAAATAGCTTCTTAAAATACTTTGTTATAGAACTTTTTAAAAAAATTATCATAATAATGAGAATAGCTAAGATACGGAGAACATCTATCAGAGTTCCAGGCTCTTGAAACACATATTATCTTTCAGAAAACTTTTCCTCTTCCTTTATGAAGCTGAAACTACTAAAGAATAAGAGCTTCACTGAATTACTGGTGATTTTAGTTTATTTGAATTACTCATGATCGTGCTCTGCCAGTTTTAGGATGCAGGCCACCTAAAACTCTCTTCATCAAACATGCACAGTCTTGAAGCAACCACAAAGTAACTGTTTCGAACCTATTCTGGCTCAAAAGCATTGTATGTTTGCTTGGGAAGTGTGAATTGAAGAGAAGTCACCCTCAGTTACCCCATATATGGATGTTCAGCTTTGAGTTTTAGAAGTAGACACTGTTTGGTGCATATTTTCTCTCGTGGATTTTGGCAACTGCACTTTGCCGTGATAGTAAGTTGGTTGCCCAGGGAAAATTGGATTCGAAGCAAGAAAAAAAGAGAGAGAGAGTGATTTGAGAGATAATGACTTCTACACAGCCCTGGCGACAATTTGCTTTCAAACTGAAGCTTGTAGGCATATCAAGGCTGGGCCTGTATCCATTTCAGGACAGGATACATTAGTACAGGGGGTAAGAATACATTTCCCTGTTCTCCATACAGTCCATTTAAAAGCCCCAGAGCCCATTTCTGAGTGGGTTCACCAGACTCGGCAGGTGAAATAGACGCCTTTACCAGTGTAAAGGTGAGCATCGATGCTGGGAGGACTGAGCTTCTGAAAGTGAATGTGGATTATCCTTGACCTTATACAAGAAGACGTAAAACAAATGATCAACAGCTAACTGTAAACACCTTTTAGTGCACAGAGCAAATCAATACAGTGGAGATACCCAGACTGCTTTAGCTTCATATTGATTTTTGGTGTTTAGCGTTAGCTGAAATTAGCTTCTATTGCTTTCATTTCTATTGTTAAGGTTCTGCGGGACATTGTGGATCCCCCGAGGGTCCCGCTTTGCTGTGATGTGCCAGGGTCACCGTGAGGAATGGCAGTAGAGCTCAATAGGTCAGGTCGGAAACAATCACCACAGATACTCTGCTGCAGAGTCACCTTGCTCGGCCCACACTTTGGAAATTTTTTGATCACTGATTTTCCTTTAATGTAACCTGCATTCGTGACTTTCCCCTCTAATTTTGGTGATCTTAAGATGGTAATACTATAGGTTCCTCTGTGACCATCTTAAGGAGTCTTGAAGGCACTTGAAATGGCAATCTCGATTTCCATGGTCATCTCTGTGGGGTGGGAAAGTTGGTATGAAAAGCAAGTTTATAATAGCAACAAAGCCATATTTAGGAATGACCCTTAGTAATATCCATGCGATGCGTGGAATTACATTTGATGCCTTACGTGTCTTACTGAGCTGTGCTCCTTGTAGCCCAGAGAGCTTCCTCTGGGTGTTAAAACCTGTGCTCTTCAGCTTTGATAAATAATATCTTTGTTCTCTAGTTGTCAGCTTTCCTCACATCAGAGAGGAAAAGTCTGCCTCCTTTACAAGCAGAAGCAAACCATCATACAGTTAGTCTCATTTAGCAATTGTTCAGCACTAATTGGAACTTGGCATGCTGGGAAACTCACTTCCTGGGGGAGAGTGATTATTTCAGAGCACCCTGGATACTTTGTAACGTGCATAGCACATGTGAAGCAGCAATTTATGAAAAGTGACAACATTCTTCCTAGAGAATGGATTTGCTATTCATCATTAGGACTAGGTCTAATATTTATGGAGTGTTCGCAAATGATTAATTACATTGCATTTACAAATAGCCTCATTTTAATTATAAGTGTTATTTTAATGAATTGTCTGTCTATGCATTCACGGGCAAGACTGAAACAATTTTATTTTTTACTTCTTTTCCCCAACCCCAGACCTGAACTTGGAGAAGGAAATGGCACCCCACTCCAGTGTTCTTGCCTGGAGAATCCCAGAGACAGAGGAGCCTGGTGGGCTGCTGTGTATGGGGCTGCACAGAGTCAGACACGACCGAGGTGACTCAGCAGCAGCAGCAGCAGCAGCAGCCCTGAATTTTCTGCTGCTCACCATGCCTTTCTTATTGCTTTAGCAGAGTCAAGTGATCGCCCCCCCCACCCCGCAGCTGCCTAAGCTAGAAACCTGAGACATATCTGTAGCTCACACTCATCCTAACACCCCATTTCCAGTCACTCCCATTTTCAAATGGCTCCTTGTTGCTGGCAGAATAAGAGCCGGATTCCTCTGTCTGATCAGCAGTCGGAGAGGGATGACCGAGCCACCACGGCATGGTGATCCAAGAGGTGTCTCCCCATTCTTGGCACTAGCTGCCGTCTTCATCTCTGTGACTGTCCCCGTGTGTTCTCCGCCTGGCGAGCCTGTCCTCAAGTCCTTTGTCTGCAGAGTGAGCGCCTGCTTCTTCAGAAGTTGGCCTAATCGTCAACCAGGCTTTTCACTTCCTGTCCACCAGGTGGAACGTATAATTCTCTCATGTATTTCCTCATAGAACTGGATGTGTCCTTCATGTGTGCTCCTTACGGATGGGTATATCTAACTTATATATGTGATATTAGTATACTGAAGCCTTGCTATGCTTTTTAAGAATAGCATCTCTGTGTTCCATGATAATCTAGCACAAGTGATACGCTTAGTTAAGGTTGGCTAAACTGAGGATCCTGTTAGAAGTAACAAATCAAAGCAATGCCTCCATGAATATTCCATTGTAAATACTACTTTGTGGCCGATGACACAGATAAAGTAGACAGAAGCGACGAAAAAAAAAATCTAATGGCAGATCACTGACATCGCCAGTAGAGGAAATAGACATAGAGACATAGCAGTTTAGGGCACAAAGATCAATCAGAGGTTACTCATAACCATAAAGATGGTTTCCTTTTATTTCATTATCCCTCTACTTGCCCTGTGGCCTTTGCATTTTCTGGATCATTTGTCCAGAAGGGCAGCTACCTCAGTGCCTAGACCATGGTAGACACAGAATGAATATGTCTTGTATGAAAGAATGAATGAACAAATGTAATTATTCTAGCTCTTTCATTTTACAGATAAGGAAAAAGACCCGAAGATGCAAAGAGTAGCAAAGTAGAAACTACCCTTTTTCAAGCTGCTACTATATTCCCTTCAATGAACTAAGTGCTTTCATCTCAATTATTCCATTTTATATTATCAAGAAAAATGATACAGCTATTACGTTAATAAAAAACTTGAAACGCAAAATCTGTGTCCGATGAGAACACAGATCAGTGGCAGCTTTGTTCTCATGCTAAGTAGAGTGTAAGGCTTTCCTCTGTCACCTGCTGGCAAGATCTTCATGGACAGAAACATAACTGATTATTGGTTTTGGTGGGCAGAAATCTCTGTGCTTCAGAATTGCATTGTTTATACGGTAGTAGGTAAGTAAACACAGGAAGTTCTGATCAAGTGCCAAGATCTTTAGACTTGAAGGCTGAAAACCAGAGTTCAGTTCCTACTCTTGTTACCTTTCTTCGGGAAAATCCTTTATTGCCTTGGAAACTTAGTTTTCTCATCTATGAAGCAAGGCACATAATACCAACTTGGTCGTGTTCTGCGGGAACCGATGAATAATGACTGTGAAATCACAGTTGGTCTACATAAAGTAGGGTATTATTATTATTAAGCTTATGTAAGAATGAGGGCGTGTGAATAAAGGGATTTCTGAACTGCATCTTCACGGTCTTTTGTTCTCTCTCTTCTCGTTTTTCTTGCAATTTTAGAACATCTCAGCCTTCTTTTGTGTAAACAGATGAAACTAGGATAAATAAGCATTTCCCCTCTAATGTTTTGTATACAAAATATCAGATTTAAATAAATTTCTGCTTCTAAGTCTTCTGAATTCACAATTCAACATAACTTAGAGAAATAACAGTTAAAAAGACATTTGTTTCTTGTCATAAGCTTCTATTCTCAAAAGAAAACTGAAACTCTCCAAGAACAGGGAAAATGCAAAATTAACATCGTTTCACAGACAGTGGAAGTTCTTTGATGAAAAAAGCCATTGGCAGCTTTTTCTGATAATAATTGAAATTATGATATTTCAAAAATTCTGCATTAGCTGCAACTCTATGCATACATTTTAAAATCTATCTGATTACAAATTATTTGCACTTCTTGGTTTCTTAAATATTGTGTTTTACCTCTAACAAGGTATAGAAAGCATCATCTGGCATTTGTTGATGACTTCATCTCTGAGTTTTCATATCAATACTACTTTATGACCAATACCAACATTTGATAAGTCCTGTAGCTTTCTCTTTTATATAAAAATGTTTATTAAATAAAAGGACACAGCCAAAATGAAAAAGCAATTATGATATATTTCCAGTGTGTCTTTTCAAATTGCTGATGGTCATACCTTAGAGAAGCCTGGGGCATTAGATGTGAAAAGGACCTTGGAACTCATCTAGTTCCGACCCTTTTACTTTAAGTCCAAGAAAGGAAGCTGTGAGTGGCTGAAAAAGAGATTGGCTAATTTTCAGAGAACAAAGGCAAGAACGCAGCTCCGAGCTATCTTTTGAGGGCTCTTCATGCTATAGTATATCAGAATATAATCGATTTTGATATGCATAACTCAATTCTCTTTTATTCAAGTGATATCAGGAAAAAGGGGCCTCGCTCACCACTTACATCAGTTCTTTGGATGTGGACCCTGACAGAATAAAGATGCGTATCTGGGACAGGGCCGGATAAATTGGATGTTAGGCAATCTCAATAGCGTGGAACAATTGGCTAAGTCTAACAAAAGGGGATTTAACAGAGATGCAGAGTCAGCACTGAGATTACAAAAAGCAGTGGCAAAAGTACATGAAGTGGGACACGTAGCTTAGCAGCGGAACATATTTTTTCCCCCAAAAGTGGCTGTTTTTAAAGAATCAAAATTTCCATGAGTTTAATCTTGACATCTTCTCCTAATCAGTTGAATTTTACTTAACCAAACAGAAGTCTATATAGAACGTACAGTCTAGTCTAAGTAAGTGTGTTCTACCTCCATCCATCTGAAATCGAGACCATAAGCAATGACACTAAATCGGGGCATGCAGAGGAGAAAGACCGGAATGTTAAACTGACTCAGATTCAAGTACATTAGCCAAGATTAAAGGGACTAGTTAATATCTCTCTAGAAAAGAGAAGGATTTTACTTGTTTTTTCGAGGAAATAGAGGTGAAGAAACACATACTTTGTAACAAAGAGGCTGCATGATCTGTTGCAAAGAAGTCAGGGCATGGCATCAGAAAGCATGGCCTTGACTGTTGGCACCATCATTTACCGACCTCATGGACATGAGTTTGAGCAAGCTCCAGGAGTTGGTGATGGACAGGGAGGCCTGGCGTGCTGCAGTGCACGGGGTTGCAAAGAGTTACACAGGACTGAGTGACTGAGCTGAACCGACCCGTTATTTACCAGGAGCGTGACCTAGGGAAGATTTCTAAGAAACGGCACATCAGGTTCTTGACCTGCAAGATGGGAGTAGCAATATCGACACTGCAGAGCTGCTGTGGAAATTCAATGCCATACGTGAGATGCGTGCAGGACATGACATGCCCTAGTCAGCAGGTATTAAGCTTCTACCACTTGCTAGGTAGAGTCATGAGAGATTTTATTAGGTTTTACTAGAGGAATATCTTACAGATATTAGGCGTGAAAAGGACCTTAGAACTCATCTAGTTCTGACCCTTTTACTTTATAGTCCTAGAAACAGCTGTGAGTGGCTGAAAAGGAGATTGGCTCATTTTCAGAGAACAAAGGCAAGAACACAGCTCCAGGCTACCTTTTGAGGGCTCTTAAGGGCTGCTTAAGTGAATATGAAAAGGTTAGCCCAGATCCCTGCCAGTGCTCCTTGATATAGATATACCACCAACATTTTGCTGTACTTTATGCCAATAAGGATTTTTCTTCAGAATATTTGATTCTTTATAGGTTATATTCCCTTTTAAAACTGTAAGAATTTTTATTACTACTACAAATCATAAAATAAACCACTTTGGCATTCCTACCTTGAGAATCCCAGGAACAGTATGAAAGGCAAAGAGATCGACATTGAAAGATGAACTCCCCAGATCCACAGGTGCCCAATATGCTACTGGAGAAGAGTGTAGAAACAGCTCCAGAAGGAAGAAGAGGTTGAGTCAAACCAGAAAAGACATCCAGTTGTGGATGTATCTAGTGGTGAAAGAAAAATCTGATGCTGTAAAGAACAATACTGCATAGAAACCTGGAATCTTAGGTCCATGAATCAAGGTAAATTGGAAGAGATCAAACAGGAGATGGCAAGAGTGAACACTGACATCTTAGGAATCACTGAACTAAAAAGGACAAGAAAGGGCAAATTTAATTTGGATGACCATTATATCTACTATTGTGGGCAAAAATC
This sequence comes from Madoqua kirkii, assembly GCA_006408675.1. Lineage (NCBI taxonomy): Eukaryota > Metazoa > Chordata > Mammalia > Artiodactyla > Bovidae > Madoqua > Madoqua kirkii. The sequence continues at coordinate 101 of SJYC01086306.1, read as the reverse complement.
CCTTAGAAGAAATGGAGTAGCCCTCATTGTCAGCAAAAGAGTCTGCAATGTAGTACTTGGGTGCAATCTCAAAAACGACAGAATGACTCTGTTTGTTTCCA
>SJYC01086305.1:0-29199 GCA_006408675.1 Madoqua kirkii | reverse complement strand
TGATGATTTTCTTTGCAGCTGAACATGGAGAAGCTCTATACAGTCAGCAAAAACAAGATCAGGAGCAGACTGTAGGTAGGATCATGTCCTTATTGCAAAATTCTGACTTCAAGAAAGTAGGGAAAACCACTAAATCATTCAGGTAGGACCTAATCAAATCCTTTACGATTATACAGTGGAAGAGACAAATAGATTCAAGAGATTAGATCTGATAGAGTGCCTGAACGATGCATGGATGTTCATAACATTATACAGGAAGCAGTGATCCAAACCATCTCCAAGAAAAAGAAGTGCAGAAAGGCACGGTTGCGTGAGGAGGCCTTACAAACAGCTGAGAAAAGAAGAGACGTGAAAGGCGAAGGAGAAAGGAGGGGTATACCCATCTGAATGCAGAGTTGCAAAGAATAGCAAGGAGAGATAAGAAAGCCTTCCTCAGTGAATAATGCGAAGAAATGGAGGAAAAAAACAGAATGGGAAAGACTAGAGAGCTCTTCAAGAAAATTAGAGATGCCAAGGGAACATCTGATGCAAAGATGAGCTCAATAAAGGACAGAAATGGTATGGACCTAACAGAAGCAGAAGATAATAAGAGGAGGTGGCAAGAATACACAGGAGAACTGTACAAAAAAAGATCTTCATGACCCTGATAATCACGATGATGGTATGATCACTCACCTAGAGCCAAACATCCTGGACTGTGAAGTCAAGTAGGCCTTAGGAAGCATTACTATGAACAAAGCTAGTGGAGGTGATGGAATCCCAGCTGAGGTATTTCAGATCCCAATAGATGCTGCTGCTAACACGTTGCATTCAGCATGTCATCCAGTTGGGAAAACTCAGCAGTGGCCACAGGACTGGAAAAGGTCAGTTTTCATTCCCGTCTCAAAGAAGGACAATGCCAAAGAATGTTTAAACTACCACACAATTGCACTCATGTCGTATGCTAGTGAGATAATGCTCAAAATCCTCCAAGCCAGGCTTTAACAGTACGTGAACCTTCCAGATGTACAAATTATATTTAGAAAAGGCAGAGGAATCAGAGATCAAATTGCCATCATTTGTTGGATCATAGAAAAAGCAAGAGAATTCCAGGAAAACATATACTTCTGCTTCATTATCTCTGCCAAAGACCCTTTGACTGTGTGGATCACAACAAACTGGAAAATTCTTCAAGAGATGGGTATACACACCACCTGACCTGCCTCCTGAGAAATCTGTATGCAGTTCAAGAAGAAACAGAAGTGGACATGGAACAACAGATTTCCAAACTGGGAAAGGAGTACATTAAGGCTGTGTATTGTCACCCTGCTTATTTAACTTATACGCAGAGTACATTGTGTGAAATGACGGGCTGGATGAAACAAAAGCTGGAATCAAGATTCTCAGAAGAAATATCAATAACCTTTTGGCAGAAAGTGAAGAGGAATTAAGGAGCCTCTTGATGAACGTGAAAGAGGAGAGTAAAAAAGCTGGCTTAAAACTCAACATTCAGAAAGCTAAGATCATGGCATCCAGTCCCATCACTTCATAACAAATAGATGGGGAAAAATATGAAAACAGTGACAGACTTTATTTCCTTGGTCTCCAGAATCACTGCAGAGGGTGACTGCAGCCATGAAATTAAAAGATGCTTACTCCTAGGGAGGAAAGCTATGACAAGCTTAGCATATTAAAAAGCAGAGACATTACTTTGCTAACAAAAGTCCATTTAGTCAAAGCTATGGTTTTTCCAGTAGTCATGTACCCATGGTGAGAGTTGAACCACAGAGAAGTCTGAGCACCAAAGAACTGATGCTTTTGAACTGTGGTGTTGGAGAAGACTCTTGAGAGTCCCCTGGACTGCAAGGAGATCCAACCAGTCCATCCTAAAGGAGATCAGTCCTGACTATTCGTTGGAAGGACTGATGCTGAAGCTGAAACTCCGATACTTTGGTCACCTGATGTGAAGAACTGACTCATTGGAAAAGACCTTGATGCTGGGAAAGATTCAAGGTGGGAAGAGAAGGGGACAACAGAGGATGAGATGTTTGGATGGCATCACAAGAATTTCAGAAAACTCCGAGAGATAGTGAAAGACAGGCAGGCCTGGTGTGCTGCAGTCCATAGGGTCACAGTGAGTGGGACATGACTGAGTGACTGAACAACAAAATCATAAAACAGAGCTTGCTTACTCACCTGTACAGCGCAGAAATGGGCCTCTTATTCCCAGGCTTTGGTCTGTACGGTTTTGGTTCTCCTGCCATATTGATATCTGAAAACATAGAATAGCACTGATTAAGAAAGTATTAAACCATCTGTGAAAATATATCGTGAAGTTGCATTATCTTTTTATTTTTGTGTGTGTAAGAAGTGTTATATGACATTCATTTACTCACAAGTGTTTTTTGAGCACCTACTCTAGGCCAGGCTCTGTTTGAGATGTTTCATGTACCAAATTTTTAGATCCGTGCCTTTGTGGGACTTGTCTTCTATGGGGAAGGAGGGCATAGTTAACCACAAACATAACAAATATGAAAACGATGTAACATATCAGAAGGTGCAAAGTACAACGAAAAAGCAAATATTGGACAAGGTAGAGGGGTCAGGAATGCTCACTAAAACTGGAAAGGAAAAGAGGGAGAATGATTGTAAAGCAAGTATACTCCCACAAAAACTAATTTAAATAAAAGAAAGAGGCAGGATGAGATATCCTACTGATTTGCGGTTTTGCCTGGAATGTCTCTGTATGGACATTTTCATAGAATGAAGCTTTGTTCATGAGAGGAATTGTTCCAACCTCTTTGGTAATATCTTCCCCACATAAGCAGGGAAGAAGTGTCAGAAGGGTGGAATTAGAGAGCATACAAGGTTTACTGAGGGCACAGCAAGATGCATTCGGTAACTGGCATGTTCAATTACAGAGTTCTGGAGTAATCTGAAGGAAAAGGCAGCATGTCACTTGCTTTCAAGAACTAAAACTATAACAAAGTCTCTAGGATAAGACGAGAAGATGCCTAAATTAAGTATGTGACAAGAGAGCATTTGCATCAATTACCAACCTAATATTTTTTTTAAATGTGTAAAACTGTTATGAAGTTGGGTGATAGAGGTTGGGAAGTGATATAAACTATTATATTTAATAAAGTTAACATTTCCAGAGGATGATAAAAAAGAAAATCTAAAGGAAGTGAACTTTAAGAAAAGCTTTGAAAGAAGTGAGGGGCATTGTTTTGACAGGAAAGAAAGGCAACGTTCTGTTTCTCATAAGTGAAAAACGAAAGTGTTAGTTGCTCAGGTTGTGTCTGACTCTGCAACCCCATGAACTGCAGCCCGCCAGGCTCCTCCATCCATGGGATTCTCCAGGCAAGAATACCGAAGTGGGTTGCCATTCCCTTCTCCAGGGATCTCCCTGACCCAAGGATCAAACTCAGGTCTCCTGCCTTGCAGGCAGATTCTTTACTGTCTGAGCCAAATACAGGGGGCTACATACACTGTCTGGGGATGGATGGACCACCCATCATTAAAAGCAGCCAAAATGTCTAGATGGAAAATAATGTCGCTCTTTTAAAGTAACTCACACTGGTGTGTAGATGATTTACAATGCTGTGTTAGTTTCTGCTGTATAATGAAGTGAAACGGTTATGCATATACCTCTCTCCACTGCTTGTTTAGGCTGTATTCCCATAAAGGCCGTTACAGAGTATTCAGCGGAGTTCCCGGTGCTGTACAGTAGGTCCTTGTTGTTATTGATTTTATATATAGTAGGGTGCAGATGTCAATCCCAGTCTCTCAATTTGCCGGCCCCTCTTCCCCCTCAAATTTGCTTTCTACACATCTGTGATGCTTTCTGCTTTGTAAATAGGTTCACATGTACACATTTTTTAAATTTCACATATAAATGATTTCCTATGATATTCATCTTTCTCTGTCTGACTTATTTCACTCAGTATGACAATCTCCAGTTCTAATCATGTTGCTTCAACTGGCATAATGTTGTCCCTTTTAAAAAACACACTGGGCTGACATCAAAGTAAGGCATTCACAGAAGCCTGCATCTGAGTGGACACGGCAGGCCATGGAGAAGATAAGGAAGCCGCTGCTGCCCCACCCCCGCGGCAGCAGGCTCTCTCAGGGTCCCTGGCGGAGCCTCCCTGCCCTGGGAAAGGGATGACATCAGAGCAAGGGGGCTTGGGCCACCCAGGCGGGCACCAGGGGCTGAGCCTCCAGGGGGAATTAGGAAATCAGTTTGCAGTGCTCACCTGCCCGCCTGGCTCACCTGCCTGCCTGGCCCTCGCCCAGCCTTGCACCTGAAACTCTCGGTTTCACTCTCCACTCTGTCCAAGACTGCGCCCCACCCAGCGTCAGCCTGCCCGCCCCCACCCACCTAGCCCTCCTGAGAAAGGTCCCAGGACAGGGGCTGCCGGAGGCTGGGCTCCTGGGTTTGCAGGGCTCTTGGGGACGCGTGTGCTTCTGGGAATGGAGAGGAGTCTGGATGGACTGGGACCACCCTCAGCCCAAAACCCTCAGTCCCAGACTGGGTGCCAGGAGGCGGGGGGCATCTGCAGAGAGGGACCACCTCCAGCCCATCTCCAGCAGCACCAGTGAAAGCAAGGAGCAGGTCAATGTATGGAGGAGACCCTGCTTCCCCAGCCCCTCTCTGCCAGAGGGGTCTCTGAGCAGGCTGGAACCGGGCCGTCTGTGGGTCTCTGTGGGGGCAGGGCGGCCCTGAGTTGGGAGGGTGGGCTCAGGAGGCCCTGCTCCCACCCTGAGCCACCCCCCAGCAGGCTCTACTCAGGGTCCCTCCTGCCCTCAGAAGGGATGGAGTGGAGGTACAGCTGGCAGACTGGGGGTCATAAAGGCTCCTGGTTGTGAGGGCGCGCTCAGAGAGAAGGGTTGAGCTAGAGGGAGAGTGTGAGCCCTCCCCGGGCCTGGGGCTGCCCGCCTGGACCTTTTCGGAGTTGTTCATCCCCTGCTGGCCTCCCCTGCCTCTCCCACCTCACTTTTAGGCCCAGAAACTTGCAAGCAGACTCTCGGGGGTTGGGGGAAGCAGCTTGGGTGCTGGGCCCCCAGCGCCTCCTGATGGATGGGAGGCCGAGGCCCAGGGGAGCTGGCCGAGTGAGGCGGGCAGCTGATGACCACGGCTTCCCACCAGCGTGGCCACGGCGGCCGGCAAGGGGAGGAGCGGCCCCAAGCTGCCCAGTGTCTTCTTGCTCGTAACTCTTAACGCAGACGGGGCCTGTCTCCAGGCGATTATGCAGCTTTGCTGAGCTCTTGCTCAGCTTGGGTCCGGCTGCAGGCAGGGTCCCCCAGATGCCCGGCCATGTGGTGAATCACATCCTGGGGTGCAAGGCGCTCCGCTTGGCCCTGACCCTGCACCGTGGGCCTCGTTTTAGCGCTGGATCCACAGGGCTTGAGGGCCCTGCCATGGCCACAAAACTGGTGGGCCAGAGCCCAGCTTGGCTGCAGGGGGATCTCCACTGACCTCTGACCTCCGGGGTCTGCGGGTGTCCCTGCTGTGCTGCCACTCAGGGGTCCCCGCCCCCTGCTCGGGGCTGAGCACCGGGGTGGCTGAGTCTCCCTTCTCACCACCGAAGGCTATGCCCGAGCCTTCATGACCCCGGCTCCCTGTGAGGCCCCAGGGCTGGGTCGAGGGGGGGGGTGCCCACCCCGAGGGCCTCTGTGAAGTCTCCGGGGGCAGCCCGAGCCCCGGGGTCTCAGCTCGGGGGCCGCGACCCACACACTCTGAGCGCTGCCGCCCTCCAGGCTGAGTGGAGCCGGAGGGCAGCTCCGTCCCCTCCCTGCGGGTCCCTGCCTCCATCCGCCTGGCCTGCTCTGCTCAGCCTTACCCCCTGACCCCTGTCAGTGTCTGCACCTGGGGGATTGGCCGTGAACCGAGGAAGAGGTGAGGCCCGGGGTCCAGCCCCTCGATGCCTCTCCCCGCAAGCGCCCATGCCAGCGGTGCCTGAGGGTGGCGGGCAGGGATTCTGCGTGTGCGTGCACACGCCTGTGTGTGTCCAGGGGAGTGTGTGCATGTCAGGAATGTGCCGCAGGCTCCGTGCGGAGGCGCACCTGTCCCCGCGCCTCGCCCCAGCCTCTGCGCACTCCTCCCGTCCTGGGATCCCCACGTCAGCTCGAGCGCTGCCCGGGCAGATTCCCTCCTCTCCCAGCCTGGGCCTTGAGCCCCTTGGAGTCCCCGGTCGGTAGGGAGCTCACCGACCTCTTGGCCCCATGTTGGGGGGCGTCCATGCTCTCTGCTCCCAGACGCTCCTGAGAACCCCAGGTGCCCCTCAGCTGGCGACCAGGAGGCCTGGCAGGAGAGGCCTGCTCTTAGGTGTCCTGGACTCCGTGTCGGCAGGGGCTTCAGAGCATCCTGCAGCGCCTCGGGCTCGCCTCTAGGGTGGGCACCAGGGCAGCAGGGACACGGCCTCTCCTGGAAGCAGTTCCCTTGCAGAGGGAGGGCCCTGGAGCTCCCCTCAGCCCTCCCAGGTGGACGCAGGGGCCAGGCGCCTGCACGGCCCTCGCTTCCTCTGTCCACTCTGAGCACTGGCAGGGGGCTGCAGAGCGCCAGCACTGGGGCCTGCCGTGTCTGGTGTCTCCGGGCGGTGATTTTGGGGGTGTGGGTGGGATGGGGGAGGGGAGTGTCCCTAGGGCCCTAGCGTGTAGGGGAGGCGGATGGGGAGGGGCGAGCCAGGTGGACAGGAACACCTGCTGCTGCAGCCTGGGAACGTGGGAATCAAGCTGGCCTCCGGTGCCTGCGGACGGCCTGGTCCCGCAGGGAGAGACGGGGGTGGCCCAGGGGCCCTCAGGTGGGCTCCGTAGCTGGTGCTGGCCCTCCCCTCTAGCGAGCACAGCTGCCATTCAAGCTCCGGTCTGCGGCGGGCTCCACTGAGCCCCGAGCCCTGGCCCGAATCTGTCCTGGAGAAAGAGTGGGGGCCACAGAGCCTGGAGGACCACAAGGAGGTGGTCCAGTCCCCCAGGGCTGTGCCTGCACGCTGCCTGCGCCCCCGCTGCAGCAGAGCCTCTCTGCCTGTGTCCACCCACCAGGAGCCTGGTGCACCTCCGCTGCCCTCCTCCAGCCAGTCTCCACTGGCCACTGGGGGTTGAGCTGGAGTTTGAGTCTGGGAGCCAGGCTCTGGCCCAGTGGGCGGGTGGGGAGGACTGAGCCCTGGCTGGGTGGCCTCTGGCAGGCCCGTCGGCTGGAGGCGGCCCTCTGGTTAGGAGTCTCCAGGCCTACGGCAGTGGTTGTGTGAGTTCAGCCTCTCAGCAGCCTGGGGACCCCCGTGGCTGAGGTGGGGGCCATCTGCAGGGAGCCGCTGTGCCTCCAGCCCCTGCTGTGGGCTCCCCGGCTGCCAGCAGGCCGCGGCCTAGCCAGCCCAGCTCTGCACATCCAGACGTCCTTTGTATCTCAGACCCCTGCCCCGGGCTCAGCTTTCCCGCCTGCCAGGTTGGGGGACACCTCCTCCCCTGATGAGGACTTGGCCTGAGGCCCACAGGCTCCCCGGTCTGAGCTCGAGCCTCCCGGGGTCTCTAGTCCTCTGACTCTGAGAACTGGGTGTGCCGTTCTGCGCTAAGGCGCACTTTCCCCGGGGGGTGAGGATCAGATTGTGGGGGGTCTGGATCCCCTAATGTGAAGGGGCAACGAGCGAGGGCAAGGCTGTAGCTTTCAGACTTGGCTCAGAGGTGCGGGCAGGGGATGTGGCTTGGGGGCCCTGTGGAGGGGTGCTCAGGGCAGGCGTCACTCCGGCGTGGGGAAGGGGGGCCCATGCTGCAGGTGCCAGGGACCTGCAGCGGGAAGACAGGATCAGGAGGGCGGTGGGCAGGTGGGGGCATGCGGGGGAGGGGGTGGTGGTGCAGGGACGCTGGGGCCTGCTGGGCAGAAGACCACTGGACGTTTCCCCGCAGGCTCACCCCCCGGGGCTCCGGCCTCCCTGAGCCGGGGGCCGCCCCGGAGCCAGGATTTCCTGAGTGAGTGTGTGTCAGAGCCGGGGGCTGGCTGGGGCCCTGGACAGGGTGGCTCCTGGACAGGAAGTGTGTGTCCCTGATCCCACCACTTAGTACTCTCCTGAGCCCCAGATCAGCTGGGCGGGTCCTGGGAAGGGAGAGTCCAAGCTGTGCTCACAGGACCCGACCAGCCTCACGCCCCAGGCCCTCCCCAGCTCAGGAGCTCCCCAGGGCTGCCCTTGGCTCATGAGATTCAGACACCCCTGCCCCAAAGTCAGCGTCTCCCCCAGCTCCACGCCGAGGACCACGTCCTCTAGCTTCCTAAAGGGCCAGGGAAACACCTCCTCCTGCAGGAAGGTGGCAGGGACAGACCTTCCACCAGTGGGCATGGCCAGACCCTTCTTCCCAGGGTAGGGTTCTGAGGGTTCCCAGCAAGTCGGACCCCAGGCCGAGCTCCTGTACTGAGCCTGGTCTGCTCTGCTGCCCCAGACAGGCTCAGAGAGGCCCTCCCAGGGGCTAGAAGGAACAGGGCGTCCAGCACGGCTGGGAAGCCTGGCCTGGCCTGCCTTCCCTGGGTACCCCCGCCATCTTTAGGGTCTGGCTGCTCTGACTGTGGCCACACTGACCAGTTCCTTCCCCTGCCTGCTGCCTGCCGAGGGCTCCCCAGTTCCAGGGACTTGTCCCTTCAGGCACAGACCTTGCATGGATTACAAGCCTCAGGCTGGAGAGCTGGGCAGGGCCCAGAGTCCCAGGGACACGCAGTGCTTTGCTGCTCCTGCTCACTCCAGGCATGGGGTGGAAGGGTGGCTGGGGCCCCCAGAGGCAAGGTGCTGGGCTCCCAGGATACCCTGCCTCCAGCCTGCTCTGAGACCCCCAGGACCTGTCTTAGTTAACAGTGACTGTGGGCCTGGCTCCAAGTTCTTCTGGATGCATTCATTCATTTAACGAGTATTTCTTAAGCTCCACTGTTTGCAGGTGCTGGCCTCTGCTAGCGTTCGCCCCTCCTTGGGGAACCCCAGGCAGGAAGGATCTGGAGGATTGGAGTCTGGGCATCGGAATGTCTGCCCAGAGACAGTGTGGCTGGAGTCATGGGTTCAGGCCTGTGGGGGAGCCGAGGTCAGAGAAGAGGGTCATGTTCCATGCCCCTCACCTGCAACATCTGTTCTTGGAAGTCAGGGCTGGGCCACTGGCAGGGCCTCGGCTGCTGGCGGCTGTCCAGAGGCATAGAGGGGCCTTGGTGGGCAGCTGCACGGGTGGCTGACACAGGTGCTTCAGGGGTCCACGTGCGGACTGTGCGCTGCTCCGACCTCCAGGGACACAGCCCTCCCAGCGGCCCGCAGGGGACCTCCGTCCCCCCTGCCCGGGGTGGGTCCTCTGGCTGAGTTGCGCTGGCCTCCTCCTCCCTCCACCCTGCTCGGCTCCCCGCCTAGCTCCCTTGACAAATTTCTGTCCCTCTTTAGTCGTTAGCCGGGACAGGCCCACCAAGGCCTTCCAGACATGATCTCCACCCACTTCCCAGGGAGGCCGTGCCCCGGGCCGTGTTCTGTCTAGCCCTTCTTGTCCGTGCTCTCCTGGTCCATGCTGGACCCTGAGCCTGGAGATCATCACTGCCGTCCAGCGAGCCCCCCCGGCCCCATCCTGTGAGAAGCAGCAGTTTGATTCCAGCGCAGCTGAGGAAGTGAGGAGGGGAGGGGGCAGCCTGCCCCCAGGGCGATGTCCCAGCGCAGGGCTGCAGGAGCTGCACCCGTCCTGGCTGAGTCCCTTCCCCCCACCCGCCCCCAGGGGCCTGAAGCTGGATGGACTGTGGGCCACGTGTTTCTGGATGCGCGCCGTGCCCTTGCTCCGGGGAGTAGTGACTGCTATTCCTGGCAGTGCTTCTGGAGCAGGCCTGAAGGGCCAGGAAGGAAGGTGCTATGAGAGGAAGGGGACCCACCTGGTGACGTGCCCACAGCCGCGGGGGCAGCTTCAAGGGCACAGGACTCCCAACCCCCTCCCTACCCTGCCCCCACTGACCCGGAAGGCACTCTCACCAACCGCATGGTTGGACTCCTCCCCGAAGCTCTGACACTCAGTTCTTGAGTCTGGGAAGGAGGAGGAACAAGAAATTAGGGGTGTATGTGCGTGCATGCGTGTGCGTGTGGGTGTGTAGGCATGCTTCCCCTCCCACGCCCATAGCTGGGTCATTCTCTGAAATGATGTACTGCAGGTGACCTCACACTCTGCTGGCAGGCACTGCCGTCCCGGGAACAGTGGCCCGAGCCCGGCGTTCCAGAGCGCGGCTGCAGGGACAGGCGGGCACCTCTCCCTGCCCTTTCTCCAGCCCATGCAGAGACCCAGCTCAGACGGCCTTTTTAGGATGGGCTCCCGCAAGGCCCCTGAGAAAATCCCTCCCACAGTGCTGTCTCCGTTCTCTCCTCTGTGTCCTCTCCCCAGAGCCCGGCCTAGAGTAGATGCCCCATGAACCTGCGCTGAGTGAGTGGGAAAGGGAGCAGTGGATAGATGATGCACGGATGGACAGTGGATGGATGGTCAGTGGATGGGTGGATAAGTGAATGGACGGATGGATAGTGGATGGGTGGATAAGTGGATGGATGGATAGTGGATGGGTGGATAAGTGGATGGATGGATAGTGGATGGTGGATAAGTGGATGGGTAGGTAAGTGGATGGATGGATGGATAAATGGATGGATGGATAGTGGATGGGTGGATAAGTGGATGGATGGATGGATAGTGGATGGGTGGATAAGTGGATGGACAGATGGATAGTGGATGGGTAGATAAGTGGATGACGGATGGATAGTGGATAGGTGGATAAGTGGATGGATGGATAGTAGATGGGTGAGTAAGTGGATGGATGGATAGTGGATGGTGGATAAGTGGATGGGTAGGTAAGTGGATGGACGGATGGATAAATGGATGGATGGATAGTGGATGGGTGGATAAGTGGATGGACGGATGGATAGTGGATGGGTGGATAAGTGGATGGACGGATGGATAGTGGACGGATGGATACATGGATGGATGGATAGTGGATGGATGGATAGGTGGGTGGGTGGGTGGATGGACGGATGGGTGGCTGGATATGGATGGGTGGATAGTGGATGGATAGATAAGTGGATGGGTAGATAAGTGGATGGATGGATGAATAGATGGAAGGAAGGAAAATGGGAGGACGAATAAATTACCACCAGGCCCTGTCGTGTCCTCTGATTACACACACCAGTAGGAGAGGGTTAGACACTGGGCTTTATGCTCAGTGTCGTCAGCGCTGAGATAAGGATGCACGGAGCGTGACAGAGTGCAGATGAGAGACTTTCGCTCCAGGCGGGCTCAGGGAGCCTTGGCTGGAGATCCAGGTTGAGACCTGAAAGACAGCTGAGAGGCAAAGCTGTGCTCCAGGTGGGGCACAGCATGGCCGAAGGCCAGAGTTTAGGTGGAGAAGGTGAGGCGGGAGTGGCCAGACCCATGGGCCAACAGCCCAACATTTTGCCCTGTTCTCCTTGTCAACACAGGTTGCCCGAGGGCAGCGTCTGGGTCCTCCTCCTGGCATAGGCTCAGCTGCAGCATCAGAGAGGACAGGGAGAGAGCACAAGGGGACAGAGTAGGGAGAGAGGATGGAGAGACAGTATCAGGAGAGAGACAGTACCAGGAGAGAATGCACCTGGCCTGCACAGCGCTGGTGCCCTGGTCTCCTCCAAGTGTCTTGATCTCTGGGGATGACCCTCAGCAGGGTTTGACCATGATTCCTGCCTGAAGTCTCAGGGGTTCCCCCCAAACTCTGTTCTAAAAACAGGACCTGGGCTCCAGGTGTAAGACGCTGAGAGAAGAGGGCGGCACCCCCTGAGCTGACCCCAGCAGCAGGGAGGGGAGCGCTGCCAGGGGCCCCCCTCCGTCTTCTGCCCGTCCCACCACCTGCCCTCTCGGGGATGGAAGCCAGGGAGGCCGTGGAGCCGGGAAACCCTGCCCAGGCTCCTGTCTGAGGAGAAGCCTCTGTCCTGGGAGTCAGCGGCTGCTTTCCCCACGAGTGTGAGAGAGTGAAACCTCCGTCTCTAATTATACCCTGGCCCTTCTCCTCCTGTTGCCAAACCTTCCCACTTCAAAGGCCGCTGGCCTCTGGGCAGGGAGGGAAAGTTTCTGGGTATCCTGATGTCTTCCCTCCCCCTGGGGTGGGGTCCCTCGGGAGCAGCCGTCCCAGGCTGGGGGAGGGGGTGCAGCCCGGGGCGCCTCATCCTTCCGTGAGTCCTGGGGGCTCCGGGCCGTAACCTAGCTCACTGGACTGCCAGCCCGTGCAGGTGGGCAGGCACTCAGCCCAGGACCCCAGCCCAGCCGAGACCCCAGCTCCTCTGGCCCTAGCTGGGTGGGATGCTGCGGCCCAAAGAGGTGGGGCTGGGAGCCTGGCCTGCTCCCCACGCCCATGCCCAGGGCTTCTCCAGCTCCAGCCCCTCTCTGGCCCTCTGTGCCCACCGGCAAGCAGCGCGCCCGCTACCCAGCCTCTAGAAGCGCTGCTGTCTGGAGTCTGGCCCCAGCCCCAGGCAGTGGCCCCCCCACTGCTGAGGCTCTTCTGAGCCATGGCTCATTCCAAGTTTGCTGACCTGGGCTGCCCCTTCCCCAGGCTCTGCCTCCAGACGCTCTTGCCAGAGACACACAGAGTTGGCGCCTCTAAGACCATGTGGCCACCTTGAGCTGGTGTCAGGGGAGGGGAGCTGGAGATTGCTGTCCCAAGCCAGGGCCGCACCAGAGAGGGAGGCAGGGGTCAAGGGGCAGGGCAGGCCTGGCCCAGGCTCAGGGCACAGTGCCCAGAGACGCCTAGAGGTGTGGGGGAGGCAGAGCCAGGTTCCCAGGCTGGGGATCAAAGCAGCTGGAATGGGCGGCTGATGAGAGAGGGAGGCAGTGCGTACCTGGGGAGGCCATGTGGGCAGGGCCAGGACGTTAATGACCCTGCACGAGGGTGGGGTGGGGGCCAGGCACCCGCCAGCCATGCAGCTGGATGGTTCCCACGGGGCTGCAAGGGAGCAGATGCCAGTGCTGGGCCTGGGGTGGCACGCTGGGATGGGGACGCCAAGCAGAGCTGGCTGTGTGGGGGGAGTACCAGGGGCCGAAGGCCTGCTCGGTGCTATTAATAGAGGCTGAGTGTTCAGAATGAGGGAGGTGAGTTCCTCTCTGCTCCGCATGATCAGGTCTCCCAGGCCAAACTCCCAGGCTCCGTCCCAGGAGTCCTCCCCTAAGCCCTGAGCCATCTCCCCACCTGCAGTTTCTGAGTCCCGCTGCTCCCAACACCTTTTAGTCCATCCTACAGCTGCCTGTTGGCCTTGCCCTGTGTGTGGAGGTGCCAGCTGCCTGTAGCCTAGTGGCCCCCAGGGCCAGGGTTGGGGTGCCCATGGAGGTGGTTGAGGATGCCCGCAGAGGTGGTCAGCCAGCACTGGCTCGGTTAAGATGAGATACGCCTCCCTTGAGGACTCCTCTTCAGGAAGGAGGGAAGCAGCGGGAAGGGAGAAAGAGGAAAGAAGGGAGAAGGAAGGAGGGAAGAGGGAGGAAGGAGGAGGGATAGGAGGAGGGAAGAGGGAGGAAGGAGGAGGGATAGGAGGAGGGCAGAGGGAGGGGAGGAGGGGAGGAGGGCGGTGAGGAGGGAGGGGAGGAGGGAGGAGAGAGAGGAAATGGGGAAGGAAGAAAGGGGGAGGGAGGAGGCTCCCAGGACCCCTCAGGCCTCTGAAGTGGGCCTCCTGCCTCACCTGCCCCCCTACACTATACTGTGAGGCCCCAAAACTCACTGCCTCTTCCCAGAGCATTTGATCTCGATTTCAAAGGGGTCTTTGTGCCGTGCCCGCTGGCATGCGGGCCTGGCCGCTCCTGACTCACCTGTCCCTCCCTCCCCGCAGCCGGCCAGCCTCCTGGGAGGTGGGGGTGGAGCCACCGGCCCTCTCCTGGCCTGCCCCAGTCTCTCCCCAGCTCCTGTCTCATTCTCTGTCCCCGCTCCCTGGGAAAACAAGCTGCTGGTCTCCTCGGTCAGGGGAACAAATGCCAAATGGGCCTAGGCGGTTCCCGGGGGCTGGGCAGGGGGATGAGGCCTCGCAGCTGGGCAGCAGCCTCAGCAAATGGTGTGTGTGGTCAGGCCTCTCCACAAGCCTCCCGGGGCCCCCAGCCCTCCCACAGGCTCCTCCTGGCGGGCAGGCCATAGACTCATTGGCCGGCTTCCCCTTGGGCAGCTGCAGGTGGCGGGCACAGAGACGGAGTCACGCCGGGGGCTGGGCAGGCCTGATGGTGCCCACGCCCCAAAGAGGGGTCCTGAGGAGGGGCAGAGTCTCCTTGCCTGCATGGATCCCAACCCCCGTACCACTGTGGGAGCCCCAAGGCCTTGGGGGCAGGGCCACCCCCCCCACCCCCACCCTCGCAGGCTGGCCTAGTTCCACCCCCGTCCCCTCAGTTCTCCTCCCTCTGCAGGCAGTGGCCCCAAACACCCCCCACACCTGTTCTTGGACCCTTCTTCCCTCTATAGGGGCTTTCTCTGCAGGGACTCCTCCCACCAAACACCCAGGGGCCCCTGAACCATGTGCTGGCTGTGGGGCTTGGGGGTGACGGCACAGGGACCATCCAGCTCTGCTTCAGGGAGGCCACCTTTGGGGACACAGTGGGTGGGGCCCTAGCCCTGGGCACTGGACGTCTCGGCCCTTCACTCGGCAGCTCTCTTCTGTGCGTCCGCTCGGTCGGGCATCTCGTGAAGTGCAGGGGAGCCGAGTGGCCCAGGCACCCTATCCCCAGAGAGCTCCGAGTTGGGTGGTTTGGGCCTCCCCAACAAGCCTGGAAGCACAGGGGTGGCGGGGTGAGACCCCCCAGGGGTCTGCTGACTCCACACACAGGCGCCCGGGGCCTCTGGTCTCACCTTGGGAGGAACTGATTGTGTTTGGGGTTTGCACCTTCCCCTCGCCACCCGCCCCGAGGTGTAACCCCCGCAGCAGACGCCTCCTCCCAGGCCTTGCCCGAGGAGCTGCTGAAACAGGGGGCCGCTGAGGGCCAGGGTGCCGTTCTACCCCGAGCCTGCCGGAAGGCTCAGCTGGTGCTCGGCTGACTCTGCCCAACCTCGGAGGCTTCTGGAGATCCGGCAGGTCAGGGTGCCTAGCGTGTCCGTCTGGCCATTTGCCACCTCTCTGGGGACCACCCGGGGAAGGGACAGCGGTTTCTAGGAAGCAAGTGGGCAGACAGTGCTGCCCAAATGGCCACAGGCATTTCCTGCGGGGGCGGGGCCGCAGCTGAGTCAAGCCAGGCAGGGTCCCTCCCTGTGAGCCCAGCGCGGGGCCTGGGCACCAGCATCCCAGGGCTCCTGGCACCCACCAGCATCACCCAGGGGCAGCAAGTGGGCAGGGCATGGACCACCAGGGGCCGGGGCTGGAAGGGGGCTCCCACGGAGCGGGAGTGTCCGGTAGAGAGAAGACGGCAGGGGAGCAGCGCCCGCAGCCAGTGTGCGTCCATGGGCGCCTGGACGGAAAGAGGCGACCCGGGGGCGGCGGGCCAGGCTGGGCACCGCTCATGTTCTGGCCACGGTGCCCAGGGAGCTCTGGGAGCCAGGAGGGCCCTCCAGGATCTCATGCCTGGATGTTCTTTGCTCCGGGCTCTCTGGCTTCAGACCCATCGGCCAACTCTAGGTCCTGGGCAGGAGAAGCAGGGAGCTGGGGGGCAGAAAGTGGCCCTGAGCTCCTTGCATCCCTGCCTCGCCCAGAAGCCTGGAGGGCACCACCCAGGGAGGGGGTGGGCCAGGGGGCCTGTGCCCCTACATGAGCCCCTACTTGAGGCGGGCTGCCTCTCCCAGCCGTGCTCTCGAAAACAGGGACATTGCCTGCCTCCAGGGCTGAGCCCCCTCGGACCAGCCCCCGGGCGCTGAGTGAACGCCGGTGCTCCTGCGTCTCGGCCCTCCTCACGCTCACACCTGCCGCCAGCTCAGCTGTCTACATCCGGAGAGAAGCCCAGATGATCCAGGGAAGGCTGGCGAGCGGGTGGAGAAATCAGAACCTTAGACGCTGGGAACGTAAAATGGGGCAGCTGCTCGGAAATCAGGCAGCAGCTCCTCGAGGGATTAAATCCAGAGCTGCCAGATGGCCGGGTCGGGCCACTCCTGGGGAGATATGTACCTGGGAGCAAGGACTGCATGGCCCCACAACGCCGGGACACACAGGCTCACGGCAATCAACAGCTGAGTGTCGGCAACAAGTGAAGGATAAGCTACTCGTGGTCCGTCCAGTCCGTGGACCGTCACTCAGCCATGAAGAGGACTGAGGACAGATGCGGCTCAACCTGCATGAGCCCGGGAGGTCACGCCCAGCGAGAGGCCAGCCCCAGAGACCACATCGCTTATGATTTCTCCTTACGGGAAACGTCCAGAATGGAGGAGTCCACGGAGGGCAGAAAGAGGCTGAGTGGATCCTTAAGGTGGAGGGTAGCGTGGCGGGTGGGGGACTCCGACTTGATGAGGGGCTTCTCCTGGAGGAGATGAAGAAGACCTAAACTTGACTGGGGACGGCCGCCCTTGTTTGTGAATACGCCGAAGACCCTGAATGGTGCACTTGAAACGCACAGACTGGATCCCACGTGAATTCCACACCAATCACGCTACTAAGACACAGACAGGCGCTGGGCCCCAGCCAGGCCAGGTGCCCGGCTCCACACAAAGGCGCAGGGGCCAGGCCTCCTTGTCCCCACTGCATCCACTGCCGCGGACGAGGGCGGGTGGCCGCTGGAGCCAAATGGTCTTGGGAGGGGGGGCCGGGCCCAGCTCCAGTTGCCGTGGGTCGAGAGGGCTGTTTGTTCAGGAGGCCTGGGCCCTGCTCCCGACCTGCCCAGAGCCCCTCCTAGCCCGACCCCACACCCCGCCTCTGCTGGCCCCTCTCGAGCCCTCCCAGAAGGATGTTTTTCCAGGGACCTGCTGAGCAAATGGCATTTAGACCGTGGCCTGGAAGCCTGGTGGGGACCAACCTCTCGTCCCACCCTGTTCAGCAGCCTCCTGTTTCCTCTGGATGGTCCAGGCCTGGCCAGAGTCTGCCCAGCTGTGTTGCTGCCTCTCTGAGACGCAGGACCCGGGAGGGTCAGCCCCACAGATGGTCCTGGGCATTAGAGAGGCTGAGGGCAGGGCCTGGGATCCCCCCACCCCCAGTGTGAGTGGGTTTTTTGATCCTCAGGATAAAAACAGCTGAGGAGGCCCGGGCAGCTCAGCCTCAACCTTGCAGCTTGGGGAGCCCAGCCCAGTGGCCGAGGAGGAGGAGGTGTCTCAGCAGGCATCTTGTCCCTGTCCCGGGGGCCCCCACTTCCCTCCTCCCAGACCCCGACCCCTAATCACAACCACATTTCACACACTGGCCCCCATGGGCCATGCCCTGTCCTGGGATCTGGTCAGGGTGGAAGGGGGTGGGAGTTTTCCAGAAACGGGACCATGAGTCACCAGCCAGCCCAGGAAGTGGCTGCCTCCTGTCCAGCCCACCAGCTGACCACTGGGCCTCGGTTTGGACCACAGAGCAAGCCATTCCCGCATGACCTCAGTGCTGAGAGTGCCTTCTGCACCCTGACCCGAGGGGCCCCAAGCTCCAGGGGGCAGGGCCCCGGTCAGCAGCCAGCTCAAGAGCCCCACTGAATTGGGGGGGTGACAGGCACTCTGGGGAGAAGGCGGTCAGTGGGCCTGGGACCTGTGTGGGAAGAAGGGCCTTCCCAGAGGGAGCAGCTCGTGGGGAGCACGGAGGTCCCAGCAGACAAAGCAGGGGGCTGCAGTGGGGTCTATCAGAGGGGCGGGCCGGGCCTCGGAGGTGGAGAGCAGGGGCTTCCCTGCTGCCAAGGGTGTGTCCCCGGGGACCGAGAGGAGGCCGCCTCAACTCCCCAGACCAGCCCGCCTGGCCCCAGACTGCAGCCTTGGACCCAAGTGCAGGAAGGACCAGAGAGAAGCAGGTGACTTGCGGTCACACAGCAGTCTAGCACCAGGCCCTCTGAACCTAAACCCCGTTCCATTAGCTTCCAGGCCCCTCTCCTGCCAGGGTGCTGGGATCTGCAAGGAGCAGAAGGGGGCAACTGAGGGGTCTTTTCAGGAGAGGAGCCTTCTCGCCTCCTGGGGGCTGGCCCCGGGCTGTGAGCAGGGCCCGGGTGCTCCGCTCAGCAGGCCGGTGGCACCCGTCCTGCCGGCCCCTGAAATGTGCAGAGGCCTGGGGCTTGGGCCTTGGGGACGCGGCAGGGCTGGCCGGATCTGTTCGGAGCGGTGACGTGTACCCAGCTTCAGGTCCTGCCCCCACAGCCAGGCAGGCGGCAGAGGTCCACGCGTGGCTCTGCATTGTACACGCGGGAGGGCCTGGCGACCCCGGATCGGGGGGCCAGAGGTCACAGCGCTCATGTCTCCCCTGCCCTGCCCCGCTGCGGCAAGGGGAGCCCCCGTGCCCCCACAGAGGCCTCCAGTGCGCAAGGAGCCCTGTGTGCCCCGAGGAGACCGAGGCACAGCGGGTCCGAGCACTTGTCACAGCGTACCCACCCTCTAGACTCTAGACCGACCCCACCCGCCTCACCAGCCCAGGCACGGATGTGTCCTGCGTCCTGGCCAATGGTGGGGGCCCGGGGGAGGGCTGTGCGGGTCTGCCCCTGAGCACCCCACCCCCGCTGCTTTCCAGAGCCCCAGCCCCAGGGAGTGAGGCCGGGGGATCGCCGCCCAGGAGCCCCCTATCCGCCCAGGCCCCCAGGCCAGGAGCAGGAAATGCTCCGTCACAGCTGTTCACATGTGGGGGATGGCAGTGGGGAGGATGTGGGTGGGGGGACACGTTCTTCCTTGGGTCACAGAAGCTCCGCCTCCCCCCATCTTCAGGAAGCCTGGAGGAGGGAGTTTTGGATCCCAGCCGGCTGGACAGCAGATTCCAGAGCCTTCTCCGGAGCCCCTCCTCCCCACTCCCAACCCAGGTCCGAGCACTTGTCACAGCGTACCCACCCTCTAGACTCTAGACCGACCCCACCCGCCTCACCAGCCCAGGCACGGATGTGTCCTGCGTCCTGGCCAATGGTGGGGGCCCGGGGGAGGGCTGTGCGGGTCTGCCCCTGAGCACCCCACCCCCGCTGCTTTCCAGAGCCCCAGCCCCAGGGAGTGAGGCCGGGGGATCGCCGCCCAGGAGCCCCCTATCCGCCCAGGCCCCCAGGCCAGGAGCAGGAAATGCTCCGTCACAGCTGTTCACATGTGGGGGATGGCAGTGGGGAGGATGTGGGTGGGGGGACACGTTCTTCCTTGGGTCACAGAAGCTCCGCCTCCCCCCATCTTCAGGAAGCCTGGAGGAGGGAGTTTTGGATCCCAGCCGGCTGGACAGCAGATTCCAGAGCCTTCTCCGGAGCCCCTCCTCCCCACTCCCCACCCCCCGCCGCCCTGCCATGGCCCCCCCAGGGGTGGGAGGGTGCTCCCCCACCTCCAGCTGAGTTATCCTCCCCGATGGAGGTGATTTCCTCTGCTTGGCCTCCTCCCCACGTTCGCCTCCAGAAAGACTAATTAAAAATGAACCCGGGCCAGGTCAGGGGCCGGCTCGGGCCCTCACAGCTGTCAAAACACGCTGTGCCTGAGGGGCGACCTGGACCGGGGAGGCTGCCTGGCCCAGCTCACAGGCCGGGGGGCTCCAGGACCCCTCTCTGCTGCAGTAGCTTTGACTCCATCCTGCTTGCCACCCCCTCCGCCAGCCCAGCGGTGTCAGAGATTCATCACCATCGTTGCGCTTTAAGAGGCTTTAAGAGGTCTGGGGCTGCGGAGGGTGGGAGTGCTGAGAGACATCAGGGGTGCAGAGGAGGGTGTGGGAGCTTGGGGTGAATCTCGGCCTTAGGGTCCAACAGGCCTGGAGTGTGGGGGGCGCTGAGACAGGTCAGGAGATATGCAGGCCTGAGTGGGCAGGCCAGAAGTGGTGCGGGTGTGGGTCTGAGCTCGGGATGGTTCCTGAAGCAGAGAGTGGACACGTCGGTACATGGCTATGGGTTGGAGCTGGTGGGGGGTCTTCGGGAGGGAGTGTTCCCCAAGGGCAGTTGGTACAGAAGGACCCTCGACAGGTGTCAGGGCCAGAGGGCTTGTCTGGACTGGGAGGGGAGGTTTGGGGCAAGGAGTGGTGAGCCCAAAGTGCCAGGACAGGGGGTCCCCAAGCCAGGGCCCAGGGAGGGGACATGGGTGTTCCGAGGTGGGGTGGCTAGGAGAGGCAGCCAGGCCAGCTGGGCTCTGCCGCATGACGGCCCGTACCTGACAACCCAGCCACAGGGGTGAGCCCATGGTCACGATCCCCAGGGCCGGCTGTCAGGGTGATCTTCAGGGGAGGCCAGGACGGAATGTCCGGCTTTGCTGGGAGCCTCACTGCAGAGGCAGGGCGTGGGGAAGGGCCCCAAGAGGAGGCAACCCCACCCAGTGAGGGGACCTCAGGTGAACTCTGCCTCTCTGGCCCTGAGAGCCTTGCCCATGGGCTGGGAACAGAGCGTGGAGCTGCTGCAGGGTGGAGGAGACCGTGGATGAGAAGAGGCGCGTTTGGGAGCAGATGTGAAGGAGCTGCTGGATTTGGGGCAATCAGAAGCCTGGGAGCCAGCAGTCAGCCACTTCAGGGGTGCCCTGGGTGAGGAAGGCGAGCAGGAGGCCTCCTGGACAGGTGCAGGGAGGGGCAAGCCAGGGCTGGAACCTGTATTTCAGGGCAATAAACTCCCCACCGGCTGAAACCAGGAGAAAGGGATGAGAGAAAGGAGATGAGAGGTCTGGGCCTGCTCAGGCCCAAAGGGAGGCTTTTCTAGGGCCCAAGGGCAGCTGGGGAGAAGCTAGGGGCGGGGCGGAGGTCTGCTGGGGCCCCTGGCGGCTGTCTGGCTAATTACTCTGCAGAAGCGTGGAGCAGGGCCTGGCCTGAACGAAGCTTCAGTCTTTTAAAGGACAAGGCAACGTGAACTTACCTTTACTGTCAGGCACCACGTGTAGGCCGACTCAACGGGCATAATTTTGAGCAGACTCTGGGAGGTGGTGAAGGACAGGGAAGCCTGGCATGCTGCAGTCCACGGGGTCATAAAAAATGGGACAAAACTCAGTGACTGAACAGCAACATGTGTGGGGGGCTTCCCTGGGGGCTCAGAAGGTAAAGAATCTGCCGGCAACGCAGGAGACCGGGTTCAGTCCCTGGATTGGGAAGATCCCCTGGAAAAGGGAATGGCTACTCGCTCCAGTATTCCTGCCTGGAGAATCCCACGGACAGAGGAGCCTGGTGGACTAAGGTCCATGGGGTCGCACAGAGTCAGACACGACTGAGCAACTAACACACAATGAAAACACGTGTGTAGGACCTGCCGTAAGGCGGGGGAGAGGCCGCAGGCTGGGAGGCGTCCACCAGGGCGGCTCCGGCCCCGTGAGAACCACACGGCGGGGAGCAGAGCTGGGGGACCGGGCAGCAGCCAGCACAGAGCACCAGGCCGCCTTGCCCTGCCTCGGCACAGGCCAGCACCTCCCAACCCGGAGGGCTCGGAGCCCAGGGTTTGGGAACTCTGGCGCCTGCGCCCCACCCCCGGGCCGGGGTCACTCCCAGGTCACAGATGAGCCACCTCCCCCATCCTCACTCCTTGAGCGAAGCCATCACCCTTCCTGCAGGTGAAGAAAAGGAGGCGACTAGGGAACACTGCATCAGTGCCGAGGCCAGCAGAGGAGAAAGAGGACGCAGTGTCCCCGAGCAGCCTGAAAGGGCCCCTGCTGGACGGGCAGGGCGCGGGGGGCTGGGAGTGTGCGGGGGTAGCAGCAGGTAGGCTGCACACCCATCGCCTAAGGAGGCTGAGGGCCCGTTGAGGCAATGTAGTCTGGGAGGACTTTTTGGGGGAAGAAGAGCAATTTCAGGGGTGCGTGGAGGCTAGGCACTTCTTTTGACCCCAGTTTTCCCACTGTGAGGAGAGAAGATGCTTGTCCTATTGGCTGATCGGGTTTGTTTAGCTTCGATTTTTGGAAGAGAGCTGATGAGCCCACGGATAAGAAGTTTCTAGGGCTTCTGCTCCCTCCATGTGGGTCTGTTTCCCGTTTGCACAGTGGGTCCAAGAGGCTTCACGTCCCAGGGTTCACCGGTGAGCCCCGGAGACCTGCATACTGAACCCTGGGCAGATCGAGGCCAGTCTGGGCTTGGCACACTCCCCACCCACCTCAGGAGCCCAGGAGGCAGCTTCTGGGACTTGCCGAGGGCTCAGAGGTCCACACCCCTCCAGCCCAGAGAGTCACTCATGAGGTCGTCAGCAGAGCAAAGAGGAAGCTGGGCTGGGAACTCGGAGGTGCAAGCCAGTCCTCGGTGCTGACGACCTCGGGAGCTTGTGCAATGAAGCTGGGGTCCGGAAAGCTGGCCGCCTGCGGCTGCACGCAACGGGTAGACCGAGGGGTCACGCAGGAGGCAGCCCACTGGTGCCGGGGGCCCCAGGCGAGCCACGACAACAGGTCACCTCGACCTGAGCCGGCCAATGGGGTCCCAGCCCCCACTCCGCCACTGAGGCCTCGCTTACTACCCCCAGCTCCAGGGCCTCCTGGCCTGGGGGCTCCCGGGGTACAGGTCAGCCCCCACCCCACGCTTTAGTGGCCACTGTCCGTCCCGGGGGACCCGTCCCAGCCTAGTTCCTGCCATGTCGCCCTTCCAGCCCTCGGTTCCCCAGGACAGAGCAGGATGCCTGGCCTCGGTCAGAGCAGGGCTCTGCTCTTGGAAACAGTCCTGGGTTCGAATCCTGACCGATCCTCCTCTGAGCACACCCTGCAGCAAAACCCTTCCCCCTCTGTGCACGGGGGCCATGACGGGGGCCACGAAGGGGTCATGGTGGGGTCTACTCTCTGGCCACGAGCCCCCTGAGAGGAGGCCAGGGCCCTTGGTCTGGGAGGGCCCTCAGGGCTCCTTGCTGAGAAGAGAGCGCGACGTGGGCTGGGAGGCTCTGCGGGAACCGTGCAAGGAGAAGCCGAGAGAGGTCACTGCAAGCCACGGGGGCCCAGGCCAGGGCAGCAGGAGCGGGCCCAGGCGAGGAGCCGGCCTGGCCCGGCCCAGCGTGTGCCAGGAAGCCGGGCCCAGCAGGGCACAGGAGTGACAATGTGGTGACCTCATGCTGGCTCCTCCCACAGCTCCTGGCTGGCGGGACTTCCCCGCCAGCTTTGCCCAGCACAGGGCTGGGAGGAGGAGGCGGGGGTTACGATGTCCCCGGCGCCCCCCAGCGGCAACAGCCCCCCCAGAGGACAGCCCTAGAGTGAGGGGAATGGGGCCTGCAGGCCCTCCCCCAGGACTCCCAGACCTGGGGCAGGTCAGATCTGGGTCGGCTGAACCCTGGTTATCTCGGCTCCCCGAACAGGGTGCTAGATACAGAGCCCAGAGGCCCTGGCCAGACAGGTTATCAGGAGCCACGGAGATCCTGACCTCACCAGACCCAGGCTGGGCATGGGGGTGGGGGTGCCCAAGGCGTTTCCAGTCCGCCCAGTACCCGCTATCTGGGGCAGCCTCGCCCAGCCCAAGATAACTGCCCAGAGCAGAGATAGATGCTGGGAATAAGGCCAGGGGGCCAGCTCCCAGCTGCGGAGGGAAGGTCCGCCAGGCCAGGCCAACAGCAAAGGGAGGTGGGCCCCTGGGAGGGCGGCCTGGCCTCGGTGGAGCGGCTCAGCCCAGCGCTCGCTGGGGAGAGACGAGTTGAGTATCTTACTGCGGAGGAGGCCCAGGGCTGGGTGGCCCAGGGCCCAGGTATGTTGAGCAAGAACCCAGACTGGGGCTCACGCTCCAGCTTCCTGCCCCAAGGACTGTCTTCCCACGACAGGTTACACTGCGGGCCTGGCTGGGCGCTCTCCCCTGGGAAGAGGGCTTCGGGATGGAAGGAGTGTGCCCAGCCCGGCCCGGGGCTCCCAGGGCAGCCCAGCTCTGCCAGGGACCTGCCGGCTGGAGCCCCACGCTCCAGGCAGGGCCTCCCCCGTGCCAGGCCCGGCACGTGACTCCTGGCCTGGGCTGGAGAAGGAGACACCCGCCCCACCCACCCGGGGCGCCAGGGGCTCGTGGGAGCGGAGAGCGCCTAGAAGAACGGGATACACAAAGCCCCTCTTCCCACGCGAACGGCCTTCCAGGGCCCCCAGCCCGGACCCACCCGGCGCCCGGGGCCGTCTTCCTGCCCACTCTTGCGACACACGGTGAGGGCTGCCCAGAAACCCGATCTCAGGCTCAGGCCCCGACGTGCCCCCGCCGTCTGTGTCGTCCGGCTCCTCGCCGTGGCAGGCAGCCAGTCCGAGGCCCCAGGGAGAAGCTGTGGTCCTGCCCGCGGTTCTCCAAGGGGCAGCAGTGGGCACTGCCTCCCAGGCAAAGGGGCTCGGACACGGGCCCCTCCACAAAGGCCTCTGTCCCACCAGCCGGCCAGGACAGCAGATGAAGCCAGCCCCTGACCCTCTGGCAGTCTGGGGCGAGTCCAGCCGGTGCTGGCCCCTCAGTGTGCCCACCTGGGCATGGACCTCTGCCAGGACCCTCGTCAGGTCCTGGGGCTGGGCCCCCACCCCTGCCTCCTCCAGAAGTGGTGCCACGCTTGCTGCTCCCCTGAGGGAGGGGCTGGGAGCCCTTCCCCTAGGCCGGGGGCTGCCCCAGGAAGCCCCTCCCCTAGGCCGGGGGCTGCCCCAGGAAGCCCCCCTGTCTCCTGGGAGAAGGGGCTCTGTGCGGCTTGTGGGAAAGGGACCGTGAACGCCTTGGGAGGGTGCAGGGTGCTGGGCAGGCATGTCCGGGCCTTGGGGGACTTCTCCAGGACCTGAGTGATCAGAGCTGGGCAGAAGTAGCAGGTCTGCCCGGGGAAGGGGCACCAGACACCCCAGGACCTCCAGCCTCCAGCCTAGCCTCCGTCCCCCCAGCCCCCTGCTCCTCTTGGGTGGCGGGGGTGGAGCAGGCCAGGGCAGGTGGGCAGGTGGGCAGGCGACCTGATACCCTGGCTTCCTGTTTCCAGCAGTGGCCCCTGCAGGTAGGGCCGGCGACCGAGGCCTTCCTTCCTCCGCAGCAGATGCGAAGGAGCCACGGTGACAAGGGATAAGCAAGCCGTGGGCCTCCTCCCTGCGGTGGAGCTGCCAGAGCGGGGTCCTCACAGCGGGGTTAGTAGAGGAGGGGGGCTGGCCCGGCAGCCAGAAGCCACCGGGAGGCAGGCAATCCCCTGTCTGCATGAGGCCCAGGGTCCTCCGGCTGCTCCCCACGCTGAAGCCAGCAGGGCCGCCCTGCATGGGTGTGCAGGTTGGGCACTGCGCAAGGGTCCGAAAGCCCTGCCTACGCCAGGCGTCTCTCTGAGCCTCGGGTCGGAGCCCCTGCTTAAGACCTGGCTTAGACCTGGAGCAATGTGACCCCCGCTCCCCACCCCAAGGGGTGAAGCTGGACTGCTCTGCCCCGCCACGCCCCTCCACGGCTTGCAGCCTGAGTCTCAGCTCCGCCGCCGTGAGCTCCGTGCTCCTGCTGCCTCCGCTGTCCCTGACGGCACTTGGCCCACCCCGTGGCGTGCTGCCACCTCTGGTCCCTGAGACACCTTTCCCTCCCCGTGTCCTGGCCTCCTGGTCTGCGGGCTCTGTCACTTTGCAATCCCGCAGATGTTCGGAGGAGGAGGCAGGGGGGCGGGAGGAGCCTGGATTGGGGGTTTTGCAGGGGAGAGGACCAAGGACTGGGGCTGACAGTAGAGCTGGGAGGTAGGGAACAGAGGGCCTGGGGAGCCTCTGATCAGGGGCCCAGTCCAGAGCCAGGGCCAGCGAGCTCAGTGTCCCTCCCCCCTGCACTTCTGCCCCTGTGGCCGCCCACCACTCGCCATCCACCGCCCGCCGCCCACTCTAAGCAGAGCTGGAATTCAAGGGCCTCCCCCAGGGCTCCTGAGAAGAGCCTGTGTCTCCCTTAGCCTTGAGAGGGTCACGATGGGCCTTTGTGGGACCTGGCCGGGCCCTCGGGACATCTGAAGCCCCGGGTTACTCCAGAGGCTCACTGGGGGTCCCAGGCCCACTGATGGTGCTGGGCAGTCCCTTCTCCCCAAGCCCGTTCCCACCAAGGCAGCTCCGGGTGCCGAGGGCGGCACATGCCTGGGCAGGGCCCGCTGCAGCTGGCGGCTCCAAGGACAGCCGCGCTGCCCCCCTGCCCGCTCACACCCCCTTGGGAGTCAGGGCTCAGGGAGGTGCCCACCCACATCCCCCTGGCCCTGGGCCCCCACTGCTTCTTCCCAGTGAACCAGGGGCCCAGACACCAGGCTTCCGTGGGCCAGAGGGCTCACGCACCCTCTGGGGTTTGGGGCTCCCCTATGCTCCCCCACACTGGGGAGCAGCATCCTCTCAGGCCTCCACACCAGTCCCAAGGGCCAGAAGAGCTTGGATTTCAATGACCCGCTGAGAGGGACACGCTCTGACAGCCCGCCTCTGCAGACCCCCAGCGGCCACAGGGCCCGACGGCCCTGCTGAACCTCCTGCCGGAGACAACCGCGGCCACCAGCCACGCGCAGCAGCGCTCTGCTTGGGGGCAGAGTCGACGGGGTGGAGAGAGCAGCAGGGGGTGCGGCTGGAGGGGCCCAAGCCGGGCGCGGCCTCCGGGCCAGTCTGGGAAGGGCCAGGGAAGCGGCCAGGGCTGGCCCGGCCTCCTCTCGGGCGCCCGGAGGGTGGGCACCCGCTGGCACTCTCACCCCCACCTGCCACACCTTCCTCCTCAGCCCAGCGTTTTCTCACGCTCAGAGCTGGCACAGCAGACCCTGCCATGCTGGGACTTGTCACCCCGATCCCAGGAAGGTGGGCGAGGCCTTCCTCTGGGCCTGGAGGCAGGGGCCACTGCAAGTCAAGACATGGCCTGGAGCGGGAGACGCCGGGTTGCAACACCGGCTGAGCAGCTGCGGGAGGCCCAGCCCACGCCTGGCACGTGTCCCAGCCCGTCTACCCACCTTGGCACCCAACCCCCCCACTGGGGGGGAGGCGGAGAGCATGGGTGGGCAGCGGGAGGCAGGTTCCCACCCTTCTTCAAGTGGGACCCAGGCCTGGGGGCCAAGGCCCTGCCCCTCTCTGGTCCCATTTCCCCCTCTTTGAGGTTGGGGATCCAGCTCATCCAAAGAAGTGAGCTGGGACACCTGCGTGCACGCGCGGCACTCAGCGCCTTGTCGGAGCCCAGGGCAAGGTCGGTGTGTGACCTCTCTTTTCCCCTCTGCAGAGTAGGGTGACTGGACAGCTACCCCAGGGCCCCGAGAGGCTCCAATAGGAGGTCCCCACTGGGGGATCTCGGGCCCTGCAGCGCTGAGGCTGTGCCTTCGGGGCAGCAGGTCAGAAGTTCCTAAGGGCCCCTGAGGCCGATGGGCTGGGGGTACAGAGGCCTGGGACCCCTGATTCCCAGACCTCGCTCAACCCCAGGACAAGATCTCGGGTCTCTCCGGCCAGAACTGGAGGGGCTCACTCTCTGTCTGCGAGTGGGGAGGAGGGTTCCCCTCGAGTCCCTTCAGGGGCTAATCCTCGGGTGCCAGGCCCTGACCCCTGAGCCAATCCGTCTCACTTGAGGCCAGGCTGGGCCTGGCTCCTGACGCAGGCCTGTGGCGTGAAGAAACAGGCTTCTCTGGACACAAGCTGTGCGGGCTGGTGGGGGCCCCGAGGAGGCTGGGCCCAGGGCTGCACGCGTCCCGGTCTTCCCGATTCTCTGCAGCAGGATGGGGGTGGGGAGCGGAGTGGGACATGGGACAGGCTGGAGGGGTGACCTGGACAGGCTCCCCTTCCCCCGTTCCAGTGTCATATAGGGAACCCGAGGCCAGGGCAGTGAGGCCCTTGGTTCACGAGCCACGCTGGGCCCTGGAAAGCGCCAGGCCTGCCTGGCCTTAGTCTGTAGGCCTCTCGCTGGGCAGGAAGGAGAGCCTGGGGTGCTGGGCTCTTAGGAAGGGCCCCCAGCAGAGGAGCTCCTCCCGTGAGTCACGGGCTGCTGTCGGAGGCTGGGGAGGGTGAGAGTCCAGTCCCCCAGGAGGCAGCCCCTCGACACCCAGCTGCTCTCTGGCAACCCCCCGGGCAGGCGTGGGAACGTGACTGGCGGGAACAGGGCCTCTTCCCCCGGGAATCAGAAGCTGGGTGCCAGCCAAGGCCAGTCTGATCCAAAGAGGAAGCAGAGTTCAGCTGCTGGGGAGCAGACGAGCCCTTGGGGACAGACGAAGCTGTGGAGATGGAGCCGCGGCCCTGGCCAGCCGAGCCCCGGACGCAGTCACAGCCCGAGCCCCGAACCCCGAACCCAGCCGCAGACCAGCTTCTGACCACAGTAACAAGTCTCAAACCCGGACCATGCCCTGACTCCAGCCCAAACTCAGTCCTGGCCCAGGTCATAGACTGATCTCTGCTGCCGAGTATAGACTGGAGCCCTGACCCAGGCGTGGACTGACCCCTGATCCCAGGCAGACGCGCTTCCGACGCAGGCGTGACTGACCCGCTCCAAACAGACCAGCCTGACGTCCGCTGACCTCAAACCTCAACTCTGCCCACCCCTTTGCATCCTCAGCTCCACACCGGCATCTCCCTGGGTTGCATTAGCAGAGGCCAACCACCAGGATGAGGAAGGGGACGGTCCATTCTGCTGAAGATCGGAGTGTCCCTCCTGTCCTGCCTCCAAAGGGATGCAGAGCAGCTACCGCGGAGGCGGGAGGGAGAGCTGAGTGCCGGCCTGGAGGTGCCCGGGGGGGCGCAGGCGGGCCGGGAGGCCTGGTCAGCCTGGGGGAACCCATGTCACCTCCACCACCTAGTCTTCCAGCCCTGGAAGGAAGGACACGCCCACCCCGCTTTGTGAACGAGGAACCTGGCAACACGGTCAGCGATTCCCAAACGCAGGATCCGAGTCAGTCTGGCCCAAAGCTCAGTCCAGCCACTTGCTGGAGACTGACCTCAGCCTAACTCCGACAACTCCCTCCTGTGGGGCTGGGGGTGCCTTCATGGGGGTGGGGCAGCTTTGGGGTGGGGGGTGGTGTAGGAGGAGATGCCGGGACCTCGGAGCTGGGGAGTCAGAGCCTGATCTGGGCCCCCCAGGAGGCAGAGGAGGAGGGCCAGCCTGGTCTCTTGCGCCCCTGCAGCCACCAACTCAGGCTCCCTGAGCCTCCAGGGTCTGAGGCTGGGACTCTGAGCTTGGAGGGAAGGAAGCTGCGCGTATTCCGAGCTCTAATCTCAGCGCCTTATCGCCACCTGTTTGCCCATCGAGAGTGCAAACATGGGCTGGAGGTCACAGGGCCGTGGGGAGGGAAAGTGTTTGCCCTGCTTCTCCCGGGGGTTATAAATAGCACAGAGCTTCCCAGCACGGAGGGGTCTCCCGCGGGCGCCACAAGCCAGGTGCTGTGCCTGCGGTGTTGACA
>SJYC01086304.1:0-35272 GCA_006408675.1 Madoqua kirkii | reverse complement strand
ATTTAAATATATGATTTTAAAGGATGCACTTGTGTAACATACAGTATCAAGGGATACATACATTATAAAATCTGAAAGATGTTTATGAAGAAAATTATAACTCTGTATTGGGAGATTTTACAGTTATTTTACATAAAAAGAGAATTTGGAAGTCTTGATAAATAAATTTATCAATTCTCCTCAAGTTGATCTATTGATTTTACATATTTACAATAACTCTTTTCATGTCTGTGAGGCATTTGACATGCTGATTCTAAAATTTATATGATAGAGCAAAACATCAAAATAGCCATAATATACTTGAAAAGAAAAGCTGGCAAATTTGCCTTATCAGGATTTACTTTAAAGCTGTAATAATGAAGAGAGCAGTTTTGATACAAAAAAAGAGAAAGAACCAATGGAACAGAGTAGAGACCCCACAAACCAACTTACACGTAGATGAAATACTTAAATTATGATAGAGCCGGTTCAGCTGATATGTGAGTAAAAGATAGACTTTTGATGCTGTAACAACTGGTTATTGGTTGTTATTGTTTATTTTTGGTTACTGGTTATTATAGTAAGGACAAATATGAAACTGGACCTGTAATTTCATCATACATAAAAATAGATTACTTATTAGATTAAAAACCTAAATGTAAGAGGCAAAATACAAAACTTTTAGGAGGAAATACAGCAGAATATCTTTATGAGATCAGAGTATGGAAGGATAATCTTAAACCAGACATAAAAAGCACTAGTGTTAAAACATAAGAATGATAAATTCTACTATGTTAAAAATCAACTGCTTCTGCCCATCCAAGTCACATTAAAAATGAAGAGTCACAAGTTAGATAAATCCTTGATGGATTTGTTTCAGGAATATAAAAAGCATTCAAGTAATAGGAAAAAGAGACAAACCACCAAATCGAAAATTGGGCAAAAATTAGTAAAGGCACTTTGAAGGTGAAGGTGAAGTCGTTCAGTCATGTCCAACTCTTTGCGAGCCTGTGGACTGTAACCTACTAGGCTTCTCCATCCATGGGATTCTCCAGGCAAGAATAATGGAGTGGATTGCCATTTCCTTCTCCAGGGGACCTTCTCGACCCAGGGATCGAACCCGGGTCTCCCGCATTGGAGGCAGACACTTTAACCTCTGAGCCTCCAGGGAACACAAGAGGAAATATGAACGCTGAATAAACACATGAAAATATTCTCAACCTCAGTAGAAGTGAAGCAAGTGAAATGCAAGCAGAACCACAATGACATATAACTGATACCCACTGGATTTACAACAGTTTACAAAGTCTGACAATATCAAAAGTCCATGAGGCTTTGGAGCAAGTCAAACCTGTATACACTGTGACTATATGCATAAATTAGTGAAACTATTTTAGAAAATAATTTAGAAGTTTATAATACACATAAAACGCTAGGTCCTGTGAACCAGGAGGCATGCACCTTGGACATGTGTATCTTGTAAGAGTGCTTATTGCAGTAAACAATTCATAGAAAAACACAAACATCCATTGGCAGATAACTGGAGAAAAGAATTTTGTGATATTTTTACACACAGGCATACTGCAAAGTAGGAAAGCGCAGGGGCTAGAGAGAGAGAAACACAGCTATTGGCTACAACACTGACGCACTGATGAATCTCAGAAACTAACACTGAGCAAAAAGACGACATCCTGGAAAAACAGTGACGGACTGAATCCTTTTATGTCAATAAAAATGCGAATTTAAACAATACAGCGCATAGGAAAGAAAACACATGTAATAAAACTAAGAAAAGCAAGCAGAAATCAGCAAATGAGTTCAGGATGAAGGTTTCCTCTAAAGGGGTAGATGAGGATACGGGACTTGTGAAGGATACATAAAGGACTTCAAAGTTAATCATGATGTGCTATTTCTTAAACTGGATAGAGGAAGTAAGTTTATAATATAACATCACTCTGTATAACTTAAATATGTTACAAATTTTATTTTGAATATAAATTTTATATAAATATTTAATTTTCTTCATATGTTTAAATTTAATGTCTATCCAAAATTTTAATTTGTATAATAATTAATACACAATTACAAAAGAAGATAACAAAGGTGGTGAGGTGTGTGTTGATAAATACTCAGGTCAGGGCAGTGAATTTTGGTGAATAAGGATTTCAGTGGAGATGGCGAGTGGGAAACCAAACAAACGAGCTGTTGGGAGGATGGATTACTGGAAGGAAGATTATTAGAGCCTCCGGTTAGAAATTTTCATCTGATTTGAGTGGGAAATAACTTTGGATCCTGAGTGAAAAACAGTCCTGACAATTAATTAGGAAGACACTGACTCATAAAACACGAGTTTGAGTAAACTCCGGGAGCTGGTGATGGACAGGGAGGCCTGGCGTGCTGCAGTCCATGGGGTCGCACAGAGTCGGACACGACTTAGCAACTGAACTGAGCTGAAAAATAACTGCATGCATACACAGTTGGGGCAAATTCTGGACAAAAAGATACAAGAAGACCAAAAAAGCCCAAAACCACTTTTGAAGAGCTGGGAGCAAAAGCTGGGGGTTGGAAGAAAAGCTGAGCGCTGCACAGGATCCCTGCACAAACGCCACCAAAGGAGTGGGCAACACACCTGAGCCAGCCTCCAGCCCAGCTTCTGAACACACTCCTACCCTCACCCCAGAGAAGGAGGCAACCTGCGTCCCCTGAGCAAGCAGGCAAGGAAGCAACAAGAGAACCTGTTCGTTGTTTTTCTCTGCCTCCTGCTGGATCATGGGCCCAACAAAGCCTCGCCTGAATTGCTTGTCTGGTCTCTGATTGATCTATGTTGACTAAAGAGGTCAAGAGCACTGGTCGGTAACAGGTTCACCGTATATTACACTTGTGTAGAGACACCGCCCCCCACCCCTGGCCGGGTGTAAGGACGGTGCAGCTAAATGGAGTTAAAGCTTTATTTATGCCTGGGAGATGCTTCCCTGGTGACTCAGATGGTAAAGAAACCACCTGTGATTCAGGAGACCTGGATTCGAGTCCTGGGTTGGGAAGATGCCCTGGAGCAGGTAGTGGCTATCCATGCCGGTGTTCTTGCCTGGGGAACTTCATGGGCAGAGAACCCTGGTGGCTACAGTCCACAGGGTCACAAAGAGTCGGACGTGACTGAGTGACCGATGATCGCTTTCTTTCAGGAGATGACTGGAGACTGCAGACCTCTACATGGAGGGAGAAGAGGCATTTGCACCTTGTCATATGACATTATGAAGAACCAACTATGAAGCTGATCGAACAGATCCTATATCTATTTTGAAGTTTTAATATTTCAAATGAGCATGAAAAATGTGAAAAAATTCAAACGAACTTTAAAATCATCCTTCTACTATTAAATTTCAGATGGAAACAAATGAAACATACCCTGTTGGATTGCTAACTATGTCTTTTCACAGTAAATTGCTTGAAGTATATTAAGGGTTCCAAAATCTAATCAATTTTCTTCTTTATTTTTAAACTCAATAAACGACGCTAATACCATGAGAGAAATATGCTATAAAGTCACAGAACTGAAGAACGTCAATGAGCTGAACCTATTTTGGTTTGAGGTAAATGAGATGAGGCAAATGGGAGACAGGTACCGTTCCAAAGCATCACCCCTGAAAAGGATATCCAACACATGCAAATATATTTATTTGGCCAATTCTTGTTGGGGTACTACTAGAGACGATCATAAAAGCGTTCAATAATTTGAGGCTTTGGACTCTTGGGAAGATACCTCCAGTTCCAAACCCAAACAGATGTGACTCTCCTTTGTACTCCCCATTTCTCTTCACTACATGCTTCTTCCAGATGTCTCAGAACTGACCGCTGAGTGTTCGCGCATTTGACTTTGGACTTCTGAGGGGTAGTCGCAGCTCAGCTCCTCAGGGTCCTGAACAGAGGGGCTGGTGTGGTGCGTGCTCTGGGAGCCCACTGCTAACCAGACTCACGCAAGCCACAGGGGGTGCTCTTGCACCAGTCGAGATGTGCCCAGCCAAACACGCCTTCCCAGCGCACTTCCTAAAGTGGTATTCATCTAAGCAATGCTTTGGAAGGAGCAAATAGGTATGTTGCCAAATAAACAAGTCATGGTAAAATAAACTTGGTAAAAATGTGACAATATTTCTCTTTCTGAGATATCTGTAATGCATATTAAAGGAAAAAGATTCTGGAAACAAGAAACATCCCATGGTGTGTAACTCAAATGCACATGAGAGAGAGAGAGATAAGTGTTTGGACAGCACACTTGTAAACATCCAGCAGAACAGAATGCCTCTGAACATTGGTTTATGAGATACCCTGAAATATACGCAAAAATATTTCCCATTTATTTATTTGCTGTGTTTTCAATTTGGAATATCCCCTTTTGGAAAGATAATTTAACATTTTAAATTACACTACTACAACAGTCAAATACTTGTTACTTATCCCTGCCAGCAGTGGACCCTGATAGCATCTGTTATTTCTAGAGAAATTTATGCTTGATATTGAAGTGACCTCTAACTGATAATAAGGCACCCACATTATCAACGCATTTTTTTTGTAGAGGAGGAGAAATGAAAAGAGATATGTTTCTAAAGAAATTAATTAAAAGTAGCATATTTACTCTTGGGATTGTTTTGTGTTTGTTTCTTTCCTCAGGTTTAAATAAAAGTTTAAATAATTCATCCATGGCATATAGACTGCCAGGAAAAGTCATTCAGAGTCTTTTATTGTTCACATTTAGAAGATTTAGGGATTCATTACCGTTCCATTGAATAAAAATTCAAGAGGTGAAGAAAATAGTCTGTTATGTTTGACAAATGAATGCATAAAACCATACCTTATTCTAGTATAAGCACTATACCATTAAAAAGTGCCTTTGCAGTTATTATTAGTTTAGAGCCTCAGACCATCCTGTGAAATAAGCAGAGCAGGGGTCTTTATTTCTGTGTCATGTATATAGATGTTTGAGATATCGAGAAATTAAATGACTTTCCTAATAATATTGTTAGCTCATTTCACTCTTGTCTTTATTACTGAGCATGGCGCAGGTGCCAGGCACTGGACTAGTAGGGGAGAGGGCACCCTGCCCCTGCCCCACAAGAGATGGCTGAGAGCTGGGCACTGCAGCAGATTCATGTTCTAGAACTTTCTGTCCTATTGCATTGCTCTTAACCAGACATGGGATGCCATATTTTTTAGCCGCTTAAACCTGGTTTGGCTGTAGAAAGACCTGTAGAATAATACATTCTGAACCCCCAGGAGTTATGGCATCATTGAGGAAGATGCGTGACAAAAGAATGTCGTAGGGAGATTTGGCTGGCAGCAACAGGGAAACACACCTGACTTTCAGCTGAGCTGCTAGACGCGACTCGGCCAGGCAGGCTCACACCCTACGGTCTGATGGAACTGCCGCAGAGGGCTTTGGTTTAGTCGCCAAGTTGTGTCCGATGCTTGCACCCCATGGACTGTGGCCCACCAGGCTCCTCTGTCCATGGGATTCTCCAGGCATGAACACTGGAGTGGGTTAGCCTATCCCTTTTCAGGGGATCTTCCAGACCCAGGAATTAAGGCCGGGTCTCCTGCATCACAGGCAGATCCTTTACCAAAGTGCTTTTAGTCTGAGAGAAAAATGCACCAGATTTACAGAGGCAAACGTATGTTCTAAAATATGACCATCTGAAGCATTTTAAGCCTAAATCTGAGAGTGGAACCAATTCCGCACAGAAGTAAATGGCTTTCTAATCTTGTTGTTTTTCCCTTCACAGAATCAAAGCTAGTTTTCATACTTGATATATAGCCTTAATAGCATGTTAAAATATTCTCTGTTATGGGAATGAAACTGTAGTCTAATTTTACCGGGCAGTCACTGAATTGTGACCGCTTTAATGAGCCTTTGGATCTAGTTTCATAAATGTCTCTGACGCAGTTCTGTGGCACGCGGGCTCTGTCGCTGGAATGCTAATGTAAAGATCACAGGTTGGCCAGGTGCCCATCTGTTACCAGAAAGCACCCTGATGCTCCCAGGCCCCGTCTGCAAGGACAAATGAAAATGGAAACTTGAACTTATTACTAATTAACTGGTAAATCTGATCATTGTATGACTTACTCAGATTCAAACTGCTTTTAACCCCAATAGAAACTGAAGTAAGAAAAAAAAAGTAGGCATATATGCTGCTGCTGTTGCTAAGTCACTTCAGCCGTGCCCAATTCTATGAGACCCCATAGACAGCAGCCCACCAGGCTCCCCCGTCCCTGGGATTCTCCAGGCAAGAACACTGGAGCAGGTTGCTATTTCCTTCTCCCATGCATGGAAGTGAAAAGTGAAAGTGAAGTCACTCAGTCGTGTCCGACTCTTAGCGACCCCATGGACTGCAGCCCACCAGGCTCCTCCATCCATGGGATTTTCCAAGCAAGAGTGAGGTGCCATTGCCTCCTCCAAGGCATATATTCTTGGATGCTTATTTTTATTTATGTCTATTACTTCCAGTGTTTATGAAGAAAATAGAGATTCTACAAATCATTCATTTTCATTTATCAAATAATTATTGAATGTACAGAATGTGCCAAGAACTGTGATAAGGTTTTGGTAAACAGATATAAATATTGTCTTTGTTCCAATTTTAATTGAGAAAATACTTCTATAGGTGTTGAGGGAAATAATATCAGTAATAATTATTAGTGGAAAACAGTCTCAATTCTTACACATATCAATTTTTACACTGATATGTGTAAATATATTAGCCCAAATATTTTCATAGGTGCTGTCTTTTTACCATTCAGAGTACTTTTCCTGACATATATTTTTTAATAATTTCTCCAACATGTCTAATGTCCTTTTGACTGTTCCAGCAAATGTAGATGCCATCTAACCACAAGCATTCTCAATTTTTTTTCATTCTGGTATAGAATACAACTATCTAATTATAAATAGAAGCTCCATCAAAAGATTTTTCTGCCAAGTTGAGTTATTTCAAAACATTGTCATAGAAAAATCAAAATTAAATCATGTCCATCTTTATAACATTAATAGAATTTGGCTTTTCATTTGTAACATTTTCTTTTAATATGGAAATTCTACAATTTTTTTTCATTCTGGTATAAAATACAACTATCTAATTATAAATAGAAGCTCCATCAAAAGATTTTTCTGCCAAGTTGAGTTATTTCAAAACATTGTCATAGAAAAATCAAAATTAAATCATGTCCATCTTTATAACATTAATAGAATTTGGCTTTTCATTTGTAACATTTTCTTTTAATATGGAAATTCTTTTAAAACTTATAATTTGAATTTTGTGGAATAGTCCAAGGAGAGTTTTCCAATTACTTTTGAGCAAAATGTAATCAACATTAAAAGGATTTGCAAAGTAGTTCTTCAAAAGCTCAAACATTTCTAAAATTCAGCTGATGATAGGTGGCAAAGGGAGACTACATGGTAACATACTTATGTTGTCTTTTTAGTTCAAAACAAAATTCATCAGAAAAATTTTGTAGTGTCAGATTTTCTGACTATATAAACATAGTTCAGTATGGTTCAGTCGCTCAGTTGTGTCCGACTCTTTGTGACCCCCATGGACTGCAGCACGCCAGGCCTCCCTCTCCATCACCAACTCCCGGAGTTTACTCAAACTCATGTCCATTGAGTTGGTGATGCCATCCAGCCATCTCATCCTCTGTTGTCCCCTTTTCCTCCCACCTTCAATCTTTCCCAGCATCAGGATCCTTTCCACTGAGTCAGTTCTTTGCATCAGGTGGTCAAAGTATTGGAGTTTCAGCTTCAGCATCAGTGCTTCCAATGAATATTCAGGACTGATCTCCTTTACAATTGACTGGCTTGATCTCCTTGCAGTCCAAGGGAATCTCAAGAGTCTTATCCAACACCAGTTCAAAAGCATCAACTTTTCTGTGTTCAACTTTATAGTCCAACTCTCACATCCATATATGACTACTGGAAAAACCATAGCTTTGACTAGACAGACCTTTGTTGGCAAAGTACTGTCTCTGCTTTTTAATATGCTGTTTAGGTTGGTTATAACTTTTCTTCCAAGGAGCAAACATCTTTTAATTTCATGGCTGCAATCACCATCTGCAGTGATTTTGGAGCCCCCCCAAAAAAAGTCTCTCAGTGTTTCCATTGTTTCCCCATCTATTTGCCATAAAGTGTTGGGACTGGATGCCATGATCTTCGTTTTCTGAATGTTGAGCTTTAAGCCAACTTTTTCACTCTCCTCTTTCACTTTCATCAAGAGGCTCTTTCATTCTTCTTTGCTTTCTGCCATAAGGGTGGCATCATCTGCATATCTGAGGTTATTCATATTTCTCCCAGCAATCTTGATTCTAGTTTGTGCTTCATCCAGCCTCACATTTTGCATGCTGTACCTGCATATAAGTTAAATAAGCAGTGTTATAGTATACAATTCTTTCCCAATTTTGAAGCAGTCTGTTGTTCCATGTCCAGTTCTAACCATTGCTTCTTGACCTACATATAGATTTCTCAGGAGGCAGGTAAGGTTGTCTGGTATTCCCATATGTTGAAAAATTTCCCACAGTTTGTTGTGATCCACACAGTCAAAGGTGTTGGCATAGTCAATAAAGCAGAAATAGATGTTTTTCTGGAACTCTCTTGCTTTTTCAATGATCCAACAGGTGTTGGCAATTTGTTCCCTGGTTTCTCTGCCTTTTATAAACCTAGCTTGAACATCTTGAACTTCATGGTTTACGTATTGTTGAAGCCTGGCTTGGAGAATTTTGAGCATTGCTAACAAGTGAGATGAGTGCAACTGTGCAGTAGTTTGAGCATTCTTTAGCATTGCCCTTCTTTGGAATTGGAATGAAAACTAACCTTTTCCAGTCTTGTGGCCACTGCTGAGATTTCCAAATTAGCTGGCATAATGAGTGCAGCACTTTCACAGCATCATCTTTTAAGATTTGAAATAGTTTAACTGGAATTCCATCACTTCCACTAGCTTTGTTTTTAGTGATGTTTGCTAAGGCCCATTTGACTTTGCATTCCAGAACTGGGCTTCCCTTGTGTCTTAGCTGGTAAAGAATCTGCCTGCAATGCGGGAGACATGGCTTCGATCCCTGAGTTGGGATTTTTCCCCTGGAGAAGTGAAAGGCTACCCACTCCAATATTCTGGCCTGGAGAATCTCATGGACTGTATAGTCCATGAGATCACAGAGAGTTGGACACGACTGAGAAACTTTCACTAAATAAACATAAAATATTTTTAAAATGTGATACAGCTCAGTTTGTGTAATTCAGTAGAAATCACATGATTGCATTTGTTTAATGTAATTATGTGTTGTTTATGTAACATAGCCAACTCCAAATGTATTTTAATTTGTATGTCTCCTAAATTACTAAGATCATTATTTTTTACCACCATTCTGTATTCCAGTCAAAGTTGTATTCAAAGTATCACTACAAAGGTCACATTATTTTATCTTCAATGCTGAATTTTTAAAGTAAATTTAAACCATCATTCACATATAATGTCAGCAATTTCACAGTCACCATTTAGTAATCAAGAATAAAGGTTTTTGTTTTATATATATATATCTATGATTATAAATATTTATTGATTTTTAAAAATATTTTATTTTATTTTCATTCTAAACTTTTGATTTTGTATTGGAATATAGCTGATTAATGATGTTGAGATAGTTTGAAGTGGACAGAGTTTCAAAGAGTCAGAGATGACTTAGTAACTGAACAATTCTCCCTCGAACTCTCCTCCCATCCGAGCTGCCACATAACCTTTAGCAGAATTTCCAGTGTTATACTATAGGTACTCATTGGTCATCCATTCCAAATATAACCATAAGGGTTTTGGTTTTAAAATGAGTATCTAATGAACATACGTAAATTAACTTATGGCCTTATAAAAGTTATGAATAAAATAGTTAACTATTGTTATTTAAAAGCCTTTAGACTAATTATTATGGCTAGAAATTGCTAAGAGGATGAGAATCCAGGATGATATGTGATTCTTCAAAAAAAATTATTTTTGCCACCAGAACTGGTGAACAGGCTTGGCCAAGTCTCGAGCCCATTCATGTTAGCCCTGCTCCGCCGGATCTAGTGGAGGTGCTCATCCAGGCCTGGATGGCTTTGCTGCAGCCCCCACACCACTGATCCTGGAAGGCGTGCATGCCACACAAAGAACCCCACTGAACGCCTAGCATTTCCAGGCCCTTTGAGACTGAAACACAGACAGAACTTGGGCCCAAAGCTCTGCACAGACAGACCACAACGCTCTCCTAGTCTTGCAGTGCCTGCTCCCTCAAGACTGGCAGAGACAGCAGCGTCATCTTATAGACGGAAACAAAGAATCAGGCGACACAGGGAGACAGAGGAATATATTTTGAATGAAAGAACAAGAAAAAACGTCAGAAAAAGACATTAATAAAAAGGAGATAAGATAAAGAGGTGAACATAATGGTCATAAAGATAATGAACTCAGATAAAGAATGAAAAGCATGGCAACATTTTCAACACAGAGATAGAAAATATAAGAAAGGTCTGAAGTTTGGGAACTAAACTGAAAAATACACTAGGGAGATTCAACAGCTGACTGGATGAAGCAGCAGAATGAATCATGGACTAGAAGACAAACCGATGAAAATCATCCAGACAGGGCAGCAAAAAGAAAAAAAATTAAAAAGTTAAAATCCTTTAAGGAAACTTTGAGGCAACATTAAGTGGAATACATCTTTATTATAGATTTCTCATGAAAAGAACAGGAAGGGAATGTGCCAACAAACGTATTTGAAGAAATAATAACTGAAAATTTCCCCAACCTGAGGAAAAAATATAGATATTCAGGTGCAGGAAGCCCAAAACATCCCAAATAGAATGAACCCAAAGAAATCCACACAAAGAAGAATTGCAATTAAAATTGGAAGAGTTGAAGAAACATCAAAAATATAAAACGTGATGGGGAAGTAAAAATGTAAACATTTAGAATGTGTTTAAATTTAAGTTGCTATCAATTTAAAACAGGAGCAATATGTGAGCCTCACAGTAACTACAAACAAAAACTCATAGTAAATACACAAAAGAAAATGAGAAAGGAATCTAAACAGAACGAGGAAGAAAGCCACCAAACCACAAGAGAGGAGAGACAGGGAAGAAGAAAGAAAAAGGAGCGAGTAGAGAGACAGACGCCTTTACCATCTCTCAGATGCTCCCAGGGGGAGCAAACAGACATCAGATGTAAAAAAACATCAGAGATTATTTTAAACACAAATGGAATAAATTATCCAATCAAAAGATAGAGCGGTTAGGTGAAGAAAAAAAGGAAAAAGAAAAGAAAAGACTCATCCAAGACTCATCTATACGCTTTTTATCAGAGATTCACTTCAAAGGTAAGGACGTACAGAATGCAAGTAAAAAGGGATGCAAAAAGCTATTCCACTCACAGGGAAAGGAAAAGAATGCTGGTGTAGCTATGCTCACATCAGGCAAGCAGACGTTGAAACAAACACAGCAATAAAGGACAGAGAAGAGCGTTATATTATCGATAAAGGAGAAATCCAGTAATGAAATGTAACATTTATAAATATCTATGCACCCACCACAAGAGCACTCAGATATACAAAGCACATACTAATGGACAGAAAGGGAGAAATTGACAGCAATGCAATGAAAGCAGGGTCTTTAACACCCCACTCACATCAGTGAATAGACCAAGCAGCTAGAAAACAAATAAGGAAATACAGACCTTGGACGACACCCTAAACCAGAGTGACTTAATAGATACAATCAGAACATTCCGAACAGGAAAAAGTGCACGTTTGTGGAAATTGAAAAATACGCTGTGGAATAATCAATGGGTCATCAAAAATCAAAGACAAAATAGAGACTACATAGAGATAATGCAAGCACACAGCACCCAAAATCCATGACGTGGAGCATAAGACAAAAGTCCATCGCAATGAAGTCTGTCTCAATAAAGAGAAACCTAAAACAATACAACTTACTCCTCACAAAACTAGAAAAAGAAAAAGAACAAGGCCTACAGTCAGTAGAAAGAAAGAATCAGTAAAGGTAAAGTGAATCAGATGACTTCACTAGTGAATTCTATCAAAAATTGAAAGATTTAAAACCTATACTTTTCAAACTCTTCCAAAGGATTGAAGACGGCAGGGCCTCATTTTACAAAGGCAGCTTTACTCTAATATCAAACCCGGACAACGTCACTACAGAAATGCCTTTAATGTACAGAGATGTAAAAATTTTCACAAAATATTAGCAAACTGAATTTAAGAACACATTAAAAGGGTCATAAATCATAATCAGTGGGGATTTATTCCAAGGATACAAAGAGCATTCGACATCCCCAAATTAATCAACGTGATACACCATATTAACCAGACAAAAGATAAAACTCATATTATCATCCCAACAGATGTAGGAAAACCATTTGACAAGAGTCAACATTTATGATAAAAGTTCTCAACACAGTGAGTATAAAGGGAATGAATCTCAAGATAATGAAGACTGTGCATAATAAACCCACAGTTAACATCATAATTGTGAAAAGCCAAAAACTTTCTCTAAGATCAGGAACAAGGCAAGGATGCCCACTTGTTACTTTTATTCAACGTTGTATAGGAAGTCCTAGCCAAGAAAAGTAAATGAAAAGCATCTAAATCAAAAAGAAGCAAAACCATCACCATCTGTAGATAACATTATACTTTACGTAGAAAACCTTAAAGACTGTCAAAAAACTGCTACAACTCTAAAGACTCCACCAAAAGGAAAACCCTGTTATAACTAATAAAAACTTCCCTGGTGGCTCAGATGGTAGAGAATCCACCTGCAGTGCAGGAGACCTAGGTTCAGTTCCTGGCTTGGGAAGATCCCCTGGAGAAGGGAAAGGCTGCCCACTCCAATATTCTCATCTGGAGAATTAAATGGACAGAGGAGCCTGGCAGGCTACAGTCCATGGGGTTTCAAAGAGTCAGACATGACTGAA
The DNA here is from genome assembly GCA_006408675.1 of Madoqua kirkii. Lineage (NCBI taxonomy): Eukaryota > Metazoa > Chordata > Mammalia > Artiodactyla > Bovidae > Madoqua > Madoqua kirkii. The sequence continues at coordinate 22,301 of SJYC01086304.1, read as the reverse complement.
TGACTAACACTTTAATTTCACTTTTCAGAACCAATAAATGAATTCAGTAAAGTTGTGGAATACAAAATCAACCTAAAAATCAGTGGCATTTCTATACACTAATAAAAAACTGTCAGAAAGTGAAATCAAGAAAGCAGTATCATTTACAATTGCATCAGAAATAATAAAATAACTTGTAATTCAATTAAACAGGTGGGTGAAAGACCTGTATTCTGAAACCTGTAAGACACCAATGGGGGAAATTAAAGAAAGTGCAAATAAGGGAACGGTATTCTGTGCTAATGAGTGGGAAAAACTGATACTGCAAAAATGTCCATGCTACCTAAAGTAATCTACAGATTCAATGCCATCCATTTTAAGAGTCCAATGGCATTTTTCACAGAACTCGAATAATTCTAAAACTTGCATAGAACCACAAAAGAGCCTGAGGAGGCAAAATGATATTAAGAAAAAAGAAAAAAAGCTGGAAGTGTCATGCTCCCTGATTTTAAAGTAGACTACAAAGCTAGAGTAATGGTATCATAATGAAAACAAACACATAGATCGATGGATCGGAACTGAGATCCCAGAAATAAACTCACAATATACAGAAAACCAATTTAGGACAAAGGACTGGGAATCCGCATGCGCTGGAGAAAGGACAGTCTCTTCCAAAACGGGTGTTTGGAAAATTGGGCAGCCACAAGCAAAAGAATAAAACCGGACCACTCTCTTAACACTGCATAAAACAATAACTCCAACTGAATTAACGGCTTGACTGTTGAGATCTGAAACCATAAGCATCCTAGATGAAAACATAGGGGTTACCCTCATGACCCCAAGATTAGCCGTGTTTTTGTGGATCTCATTCCAAAGGCAAGGGTAAGAGAAGCAAAAATAGACAAACAGGTCTACATCAAATGAACAGTGAAGGAAATCATCATCAAAATTAAAAGGCAACCTACTAAATGGGAGAAGGTATCTGCTAACCACATATGTGACAAGAGGTTAATATCCAAAATATATAAGGAAGTCATGTAACTTAACAACACAAAAAACACAGCAGGTTAAAATGGGCAGAGGATCTGAATAGATGTAGGATCTGAATAGATGTTTTTCAAAAGAAGACATACAGATTGTCACAGATACATGAAAATATGCTCATTATTATTATTAGGGAAGGGCAAATCAAAACCACAGGTGTGAGATGCCACCTCACACATATTAGAATGGTATCATCAAAAAGATGGGAAATAACAAGTGTTGGAGCGGATGTGGGAAAAGAAAACCACAAGACTATGTTGGTGGAAATGTAAATTGATGCAGCTGCTGTGAAAAACATGTGAGAATCCTCCAAAGTTTGAGGATACATCACCATGTGACCCAGCTATTCTACCTCTAGGCACTTATCCCAAGAACCAAAAAAGAAAAACTTTAATTTGAAAATATATATGTTCACAGATGCTTTATTTATAATAGCCAAGCTATGAAGTGTCCATTGATGTATGAAGAAATAAAGAAGATGTTGTGTATATACACAATGGAATACTTCTCAGCCATAAAAAAGAAAGAAATCTTGACATTTTTAATAACATGAGTAGACTTGATGGTATTACATTAAGTGAGTTAAACTGAAAAGGTGAAAGGCAAAAATTATAGGATTTCACTCCTGGAGTCTGAAAAAAGTGAACAAACAAAGCAATATAAAAATCAAACTCACAGACATAGAAACGGATTAGTGGTTACTTGACTGGGAAGGGGACTGGAGGAAGCAGAAAGGCTGCAGGGAGTCCGGTGCCTGGAGGTGGGTGGTGACCAGGCTTTGGGTGATAAACAGTTCAGAAGGAACACATACGTCTCATCACGGCACTGAGCACCTGAAACTTATATAGTGTATGTACCAACTTTATCTTAAAACAGAATCAGTCAAGATTATTTTAAGGGCTCCACTGGTGGCGCAGTTGGTAAAGAATCTGCCTGCAGTGCTGGAGAGCCGGCGTCAATCCTTGGGTCTGGAAGATCCCCTGGAGAAGGAAATGGAAACTCACTCCAGTGTTCTTGCCTGGACTGAAACTTACATAGTGTATGTACCAACTTTATCTTAAAACAGAATCAGTCAAGATTATTTTAAGGGCTCCACTGGTGGCGCAGTTGGTAAAGAATCTGCCTGCAGTGCTGGAGAGCCGGCGTCAATCCTTGGGTCTGGAAGATCCCCTGGAGAAGGAAATGGAAACTCACTCCAGTGTTCTTGCCTGGAGAATCCTATGGACAGAGGAGCCTGGCAAGCTACTGTCCATGGAGTCGCAAGAACTGGGCATGACTTAGTGACTAAACCACTGCCAGAATTATTTTAGGGGAGGGAGATGTGAGGGATGATCTAGTGGGAGGTTTACCTACGGCTGATTTATGTTGATATTTGGTAGAAGACAATCCTGTTAAGGAATTATCCTTCAATTAAAAAAATATTTTTAAAAAATTTAAAAAATCATTTTGATATATAACTGACATATAACATTGCAGTAGTCTCAGGTGTACAATATAATCATTTGATATACACATATATTGCAAAAGTACCATCACAATAAGTTTAACTAACATCTATCACCAGTTCAGTTCAGTTGCTCAGTCGTGTCCAACTGTCTGTGACCCCACGAATTGCAGCATGCCAGGCCTCCCTGTCCATCATCAACTCCCAGAGTTCACCCAAACCAATGTCCATTGAGTCCGTGATTCCATCCAGTCATCTCATCCTCTGTTGTCCCCTTCTCCTCCTGCCCCCAAAATGCATACAAATTATTGGTTTTTTTGATGATAACTTTTAAGATCGACTCTCTTAGCAACTATTAAGTATATAATACAGTATTATTAACTACAATCCCCATGCTGTACATTACATTCCCATGTCTTATTTATTTTATAATGGCTCAGACAGTAAAGCATCTGCCTACAATGCAGGAGACCCAGATTTGATCCATGGGTCGGGAAGATCCCCTGGAGAAGGAAATGGCAATCCACTCCAGTACTCTTGCCTGGAGAATCCCATGGACAGAGGAGCCTGGTGGGCTGCAGTACATGGGGTCACAAAGAGTTGGATTCGACTGAGTGACTTCATTTTCACTTTCACCCTCTTCACTTATTTCACCCCCCTCCACAACATCAATCCCCGCTCTGCAGCTCTGTCAACCACCAGTCTGTTATCTGTATCAACCATACAGAGATCTATGAGCATAATGCTGGTAAAGTACATCCATGTTGTCACAAATGGCAACATTTCCTTCCGTTTTTTTATCCATTCACTCATCGAGGGACACAAAGTTTGTTTCACACTAAGTTAGCTGGTTTCTTAGCAACTATAAACATGCTGTGTGAAATAAGCTTGCAGATATCTTTTCAGGTTAGCATTTTTATTTTCTCGTATACATACCCAGAAGTGGAATTGCTGGGTCATACGATAGTTCCTAATTTCAATTTTTTCCTCAAAAGGAATTCTTGATGTCTAGGTTAGGTACTTGTCTCAGGGGCTCAGAATTACAAATAATTGGTGGAATGTCTAGAATTTGGCTTTAAATAAGCACTGCTTATTAGTGACTTAGGGGCACTAAAGGAAAAAATGTCACAGATACGTAGTGGAGTTAATAGTAACCATTTAATAAAAATATATTAGATTTTGGACAATAGAGAAAACTAAATAAGCGTCTGAATTAAACTTATTTCACCCCCCTCCACAACATCAATCCCCGCTCTGCAGCTCTGTCAACCACCAGTCTGTTATCTGTATCAACCATACAGAGATCTATGAGCATAATGCTGGTAAAGTACATCCATGTTGTCACAAATGGCAACATTTCCTTCCGTTTTTTTATCCATTCACTCATCGAGGGACACAAAGTTTGTTTCACACTAAGTTAGCTGGTTTCTTAGCAACTATAAACATGCTGTGTGAAATAAGCTTGCAGATATCTTTTCAGGTTAGCATTTTTATTTTCTCGTATACATACCCAGAAGTGGAATTGCTGGGTCATACGATAGTTCCTAATTTCAATTTTTCCTCAAAAGGAATTCTTGATGTCTAGGTTAGGTACTTGTCTCAGGGGCTCAGAATTACAAATAATTGGTGGAATGTCTAGAATTTGGCTTTAAATAAGCACTGCTTATTAGTGACTTAGGGGCACTAAAGGAAAAAATGTCACAGATACGTAGTGGAGTTAATAGTAACCATTTAATAAAAATATATTAGATTTTGGACAATAGAGAAAACTAAATAAGCGTCTGAATTATAAGCTAACCTGCACAATATCTATGCAATGTTCTATATTGTTTTCACCATTTTACAGGTAATTAAATTTTAGGCAAGAGAAAAAAATAGCTTGCATAAGGCTACTCAGGTAATGTTCTTGCAAAATCCACATTTAAATTAGATTCTTTCTGAATACAGTCTTCAAACTATACCCCAATTATCTGTTCCTGCTTTGTGGGTAGAAATTTTATGCTATTGCTCCTGGCAATAACAAAAGCTTGAGAAAAAGAAAGGAAGAGATGTTTATCTCCACTGGATATTGAATGAGCAGTGCAGGCGGCTGGTTGCATGAGTCCTTAGCGTCTGATGAAGATCTTTAACGGAGAGGATGCATGCATTTGTGAAGGAGACAGATTCTAGGGACTTTATATGATAGAGATTGATTGTGATTGATTACTCTGGTAGCTTAAAATTCCACGTATGTCCATGTCTACAAACTCTTTCAAACATCTAGTAAGCTGAATAATCATCCCCCAAAGACATGCATGCCCTGAGTTTCAGAACCTGTGACTATGTTACAATACAGAGCAAAGGGTAGCTAAGGTGACTTTGAAATAGGGAGATTAGCCTAACTTATCTGGATGGACGCAGTGTAAGAACAGTGATCCTAAATACAGAAAAAGTAGGAAGATCAGAATGACTCAGGGTGAGAGGGCATCAGTCCGCTATTTTTGGCTTTGAAGATGGAAGAAGGGGACCATGAGCAAAGGAGCCTGAGAAGCCTTTAGAAGCTAGAGAAGACGAGGAGACAGAGTCTTCCTAAGTGCCCCGGAAAGGAACACGCCCAGCTGACACCTTTGCTTTTACCCACTGAGACCTGGGCTGGATTTCTGACCTACAGAACTCTAAGATAAGAAATTCATATTAATTCTCCAAATTTATGGTCCAGGCATGCTTAGGAGAAAATGCAGATTCAGTTCCAGACTTTCACAATAAAATGAGTCACATGAACTTCTGGGTTCCCCATACAAAATTTATGCTCACTGGTAAAGAACATGCCTGTCAATGCAAGAGACACAAGAGACACAGGTTCAATCCCTGGGCCAGGAAGATCCCATGGAGAAGGAAATAGCAACTCACTCCAGTTTTCTTGTCTGGAAAATTCCATGGAGGGAGGAGCCTGGCAGGCTACAGTCCATGGGGTCGCAAAGAGTTGGACTCAAACACATAGTATAGTTTAGTAAGTGTGCAATAACTGTATGTCTAAAAATGTACATTCCTTAATTCAAAAATACTTTATCATTTAAACATGTTAACCACCATTTGAGCCTTCAGAGAGTAGCAATCTTTTTGCTTGGCTTGATATTGCTGACTGCTGACTGATCAGGGTGTGGTTGGTGAAGGGTGGAGTGGCTGAGGCAATTTCTTAAAATAAGAGAATAAGGAAGTTTGCTGCCTTGATTGACTCTTCCTGTAGCTTGCAAGGCTGTTCAATAGCATTTTATCCATGGTAGAACTTCTTTCAAAACGAGTCAGTCCTCTCAAATCTTGCTGCTTCATCAAGTTCTGTGATATTCTATATCCTTTACTGTCATGTCAGCAATCTCCACGGCATCTTTATCAGAGGCAGATTCCATTGCAAGAAACCGCCTTCTTTGCTCATCCCTAAGAAGCCATTCTTCTTCATTAAAACTTGATCATGAACTTGCAGCGCTTTAGTCACATATTCAGAATCTACTTCTCATTCCAGTTTTCTTGCTAGTTACACATCTGCAGTTACTTCCTCCCCTGAAGTCTTAAATCTCTCCAGGTCATCCTTGAAAGCTGGCATCAACTTTTTCCAAACTCCCTGTTAATGTTGAGATTTGACCTCCTCCCATGAATTAGGAATGTTCTTAATGGCATCTAGAATGATAAATTTTTTCCACAAAATTTTCAATTGATTTGAAAATGGAAAAATTGACTTGATGTATCCCAGATATATCAGGGGAATCACTATCTATGGCAGCGATAGCTTTAAAAAATATACTTCTTAAATAATGAGGTGAAGTCGCTCAGTTGTGTTCGACTCTTTGCGATGCCGTGGACTGTAACCTACTAGGCTTCTCTGTCCATGGGATTCTCCAGGCAAGAATACTGGAGTGGACTGCCATTTCCTTCTCAGAATTCAAAATTACTCCTTGACCTATGGACGGCAGAACGGGTGTTGGGTTAGCAAGCATGAAACATGAATTTCATAGTAGATCTCCATCAGAGCTCTTGAGTGACCAGGTGCATTGTCTATGAGTAGTAATAGTTTGAAAGAAATCTTTTTTTTTTTCTGAGCAGCAGGTCTCAACAGTGGGTTTAAAATATTCGGCAAATCACACTGTACACATACGTGCTGTCTTGCAGGCTTTGTTGTTTCATGTACAGACCACAGACAGAGCAGACAGCAAAATTCTTATGATGCCCAGGATTTCTGGAATAGTACATGAGCTTTGGCTTCAGCTGAAAGTAGCCAGCTGCATTGCTGCTGACAAGAGGGTCGGCTTGTCCTCTGAGGCTCTGAAGTCAGGCATTGGTGTCAGCTCTGGCTATGAAAGTCCTAAGTGACTTCTTTCAATAGAGTCTGTTTTATCTATATTGAAAATCTGCTGTTGTGTGTAGCCACTTTCATGAAGCATCTTAGCTAGAGCTTCTGGATGTCTTGCTGCGACTTCCACTTTATCACTTGCTGCTTCACCTTGTGCTTTGATATTACGGAAATGACTTCTTTCCTTAAACTTCATGAACCAATCTCTGCTAATATCAAACTTTTTTTTTTCTCCTGCAGCTTCCTCACCTCTCTCAGCCTTCACAAAATTGAAGAAAGTTAAAGCCTAGCTTTAGGTTAGGCTTTGATTTAAGGGACTATTGTGGCTGATGGATCATCTGTTTGGACCATGAAGACGTTCTCCTTATCAGCAACAATGCTACTTTGCTTGCTTATCATGTGTGTTCACTGGAGCAGCACTTTTAATTTCCTTCAAGAATCTCCCCTTTACATATGCGACTTGCCTGTTTAATGGGAGAGGCCCAGCTTTCAGCCTTCAACATGCCTTCCTCACTAGCCTAATCATTTCTAGCTTTTGATTTAAACTGAGAGACATGTGACTCTTCCTTTCACTTGAACACTCAGAGACCATTATAGGGTTATTAAGTGACTTAATTTTAATATCGTTCTGTCTCAAGGGAATAGGGAGGCCTGAGGAGAAGTGGAGAGAGGGGTGAACAGGTGGTCAGTGAAGCAGTTAAAATGCCCAGGACAATGACTAATTAGCTTTGTCATCTTACATAGGCAGAGCTCCTGGTATCCTCAAATAGGTACAATACTGATATCAGAGATCACTGCTCATAAAGAGCCAGAACTAATATAATAATAATGAAAAAGTTAGCAATATTAAGAGACTACATATACACAAAGTGAGCAAATGCTGTTGGAAAAGTGGCTCTGATAGACTTGCTTGATGCAGGACTGCCACAAACCTTCAATTTGCCAAAAAAAAAAAAAAATGCAGTATCTGCAAAGTGCAATAAAGTGAAGTGTGCCTATCATTTGTTAAAGCAGCAATATAAATGTAAAATGATACTCTTTTCTTCAACAAGTAGAGTGTAATTCACCTCTGTGTGAGTGTGGGCTGGACTTACATCTAATGAGTAGAATGTGAGACCCACTTCTAATAAACAGAACTTAGCAGGAGACGGAATGGGCTTCCCCGGGGGCTCAGCTGGTAAAGAATCTGCCTGCAATGAGAGAGAACTGGCTCGATCGCTGGGTTGGGAAGATCCCCTGGAGAAGGGAACGGCCCTCCCCTCCGATATGCTGGTCTGGGGAATTCCATGGACCGTATGCTGAGCGACTTCCGTTTTCACTTTCACAGCAGAAAATGGAATATTACTTCCTAGATTAGGTTTTAAAAAGATGGCGCCTCCCGTATCGGGTACACTCACTTGTTCTTGGATTGCTTCCGCATTTCCCAGGCGCCTGGCTGCAGGGCATTACCCTGGGAAGAAGCCGCATGGTGCAGAGAGGGGCAGAGAAGCGCCCTCAGCAACCGCAGGAATGAACCAGGAAGGATGCCCTCCCCAGTCAAGCCCTGAGACGACTGTGGCCCCGGGTGGCAGCTGGATGGAGGCCTTGCGAGAGACTGAATCAGAACCACCCAGGTACGCTGCTCTAACCTCTTTCCCCACAGAAATAATGAAACGGTCAGCGCTTGCTGCTCTAGACTGAGGCTTTGTGATAGCTTGTTATGTGGTTACAGACGACTGATGGGGGTGGTGGGTTAGCCGCTGAGTCGTGATGACTCTTGCGACCCCGTGGACGGTGTAGCCTGCCCGTCTTCTCTGACCATGAGATTCTCCAGGCAAGAATACGCGAGTGGGTTGCCATTTCCTTCTTCAATAGATAATTAATACAGTTTCTCTAATGTTCTTTTCCCCCTAATCTTCTTATCTACCTACTAAAAGAGGAAACACGTAGAAAAGACAAATAAAATGCAACTTAGGTGAATATTTCCCCTTTTTTACAAATAAAGTGATGTGAATGTGCTTATTTCATTGTTACCTTATAAGAAAAACATGCAATATTTTAAATGTAACCATGTATACATACAAAAGCTGACATTTCTATAAGTGTAATTTATTCAGCTTTTATTCAGATTATCCAGGCAAGAGTACTGGAGTGGGTTGCCATTTCCTTCTCCAGGAGATCTTCCCAACCCAGGGACTGAACCGAGGTCTCCCACATTGTAGGCAGACGGTTTACCATCTGAGCCACCAGGGAAGTCCTATTCAGATTATAAATGGAATTAAAACACCAATATTTGAATAAAATTTCTCAAAGCACAGTTTTACTAAAAATACAATCATCCATTTTTACACATATTTTAATGGATAAGAGCTGTCAAAACTACTGTGATAAACTAAGGCAATTAACCTCTGATTTTTTCCTCTATTCTTTCTTCTCTTGTATTTTGCTTTTCCCTTTAAGTCTATACTTAATAGAACAAAGCACATCATAAACTGAGACTAATTAATTGGCTTTGCTAATTTTCTATATAGAAATATTCTGTAGCCTGTAATTTATAAAGTTTAATGATTTCCAGCCAAAAATAGATATATATATATGCATATATACATCAGCTAAAGAAAACAGACATTAACTTCATGATACTCCTAAGTTGAATTTCAAATTGAATACAATTATTCAAACAGAGCATCTTTTTTTCCTATTATAAGTGTAATTTGTCTCTACTAGACAGATCCACACTATACTTATCACATGAAAAGTAGCCAGCTTCTCTCCATCCTCTTTTTTAATTTGACTAACATTCAGATCACAAATTCAGCACTCATAATTTCTTTTAAATGGAAACATTATTTAATCAAATCCACTGCTCTTGTATGTTAAAATATAATTCCCCAAATTCAGTTAAATATTGACTTATATGTTAATCAGCTCATGTTCAAATATAAAGGAGATGCACAAACTGCACACTGGGGATTTGTCTGCATGAGGTTTAATGAATTTCCCTAATTAAATGTTGCAGTAGGGAAAATCATTATGTTATATAAATCAGTATCTGTTATTGATTACTCTGTGAAATCAGCATTAGTTTTACCTTTTGAAACTAACTCCTAAGGACATTTCTACTGGATAAAGATTATATAGAGAGCCAAGCTTCTCTATCCATGGGATTTGCCAGGCAGGGATACTGGAGTGAGTTGCCATTTCCTTCTCCAGGGGACCGTTCTGGCACTGGCAGTCAGATTTTCACTGCTAAGCCACCAGGGGAGCCCAGTGTCCTCTACTGCTACAGTAATATTTGATATTAGATCTGATCTGGGCTTAATTTATAGCATATAGCCACATATTCATGCTATCACAAATATTTATAAATTCTGCTAATATTCAGTTCAGTTGCTCAGTCGTGTCTGACTCTTTGGGACCCCATGAACTGCAACATCACCAACTCCCAGAGTTTAGTCAAACTCATGTCTATTGAGTCTGTGATGCCATCCAACCATTTCATCCTCTGTCGTCCCCTTCTCCTCCTGCCTTCAATCTTTCCCGCATCAGAATCTTTTCAAATGAGTCAGCTCTTCACATCAGGTGACCAAAGTATTGGAGCTTCAGCTTCAGCATCAGTCCTTCCAATGAATATTCAGGACTGATTTCCTTTAGGATGGATTGGTTGGACCTCTTTGCAGTCCAAGGGACTCTTAAGAGTCTTCTCCAACACCACAGTTAAAAAGCATCAATTCTTCAGCACTCAGTTTTATTTATAGTCCAACTCTCACATCCATACATGACCACTGGAAAAACCATAGCCTTGACTAGACGGACCTTTGTTAGCAAAGTAATGTCTCTGCTTTTTAATATGCTGTCTAGGTTGGTCATAACTTTTCCTTCCAAGGAGTAAGCGTCTTTTAACTTCATGGCTGCAATCACTATCTGCAGTGATTTTGGAACCCAGAAAAATAAAGTCAGCCACTGTTTCCACTGTTTCCCCATCTATCTGCCATGAAGTGATAGGACTGGATGTCGTGATCTTCATTTTCTGAATGTTGAGCTTTAAGCCAACTTTTTCACTCTCCTCTTTCACTTTCATCCAGAGACTCTTTAGTTCTTCATTTTTTGCCATGAGGGTGGTGTTATCTGCATATCTGAGGTCACTGACATTTCTTCCAGCAATCTTAATTCCAGTTTGTGCTTCATCTAGCCCAGCATTTCTCATGATGTACTCTGCATATAAGTTAAATAAGCAGGGTACTAATATTCAGTAACAACAAATTAGCTCTACATCTCTACATAGAAGATGTGGATTTGTATTTCTCAGAAGTAATTTTTCTCCTTATTTTAAATTTTCTTTGTTAGTGGATCAACATATATATTTTTACTGCTAAATTTAAGAGGGGGACAGGTATAGTACCACAGAAAATTTCAAATAAGAATGGTAGAGTTCATGGTTGTTGTCCCTAAATCAAGTAAGAAATTGATAAATGAGAAAAATAATTTGTGTATATTTTAAAAAGGAAAAAGTAATGGTGATTTTATTCATAGTGTAATCAAAATGTGCTTCCATTAAGTAAAGGAAAATGTGCTCATCCACAAATCAATTAGTTCTGCTAACAAAAAGTAGAATAGGTTTTTTATTATGCCTTTGCCCTGCATATAAAGCTTGGATAATAAATCATGGCCAGCAATATGAATATTAAAATGTGAATATAATTAATTATATACAACCGCATTCCTCCTCAGATTGGAGCTTCACTATCAGCAGGTGATGCTGTATAAATTATTATGTTAACAAGGGAATTGTTGGGAAGAGAGTCACATTATGAATGGGTTCCTAAAATATGCACAAAAATAAAATGACATTAAACCATCAATATTTTATCTTAAAAATGCAACAATTCAATGCTGGCAAAGCCAACATTTTCAACTGTAGGTGTGGTTTGTGAAGATGATGTAACTGTTACTAGAATGTAGTAGTGTGTTTAAACTTCTGTCTGTAGGAAGGAATAGGAAACTACCACTGAGGACTGTCGTGTGCCATCCGTGATTTTACGGAAGTTATTCAGGCATTTTTGTATGCTATCCCCATAATCTTTTCCCTTCATCTTAAGTGCTGCTTATTAATAAATTTGTATCACTCACACTTCTCATTTACCTCTCTTTTTTGCTTTACTGTTTCTTTTCTTGTTTACTTAGAAATTAGGCATCTACAGTGTCTGAAACATTTTATCACTTCATAGTTCAATATTCCTGCTGTTTTTGGTGGGGAGAAGGTTGTAGATGTCATATGGGCAATAAAATCCATGGTATGTTGGAATAGATAATGCATGTCCCTTATACTTTATGGGTATATACCTAAAATTCAAAAAGCTGTGGGTTACCTTTGTTTGTTGGTGGCAATAAATTATGACAATGCTTCTATAAATCCTTTTGGAAATACTCGGGTTAACCATAGCTCACATGATTTAAAACTCTGACTTCTGCACTTTTAACTTCTAGGTACTGTCAGGGGTCAAGGGGACTTCCCGGGGGGCTCAGTGGTAAAGGGATCGGATGCTTCCTATGCAGGAGAGGCAGGAAAAGCCAGTTCAGTCCCTGGGTTAGGAAGACGCCCTGGATGAGGAAGCGGCAACCTACCCCAGTGTTCTCATTTGGAGAATCTCACGGATAGACTAGCCTGGAGGGTTTCAGTCCCCTGGGTCACAAAAAGTCAGACACAACTGAACCACTGAGCGCACACACACACACGCACACACACATGCACAAGTGTTGTACAATATGCCACATTTTACCTTTCTTATAACAGCTGTCAAGCCATAAAACATTTGCAATAATGGATTAAGTGGATTACAAATTTAGTGACAATATTATATAATTAACATCTTGAATTTCTACCATGGCTGTATAATTCTATTATTACGTTTGCATTAGTATGTAAAATATGTGCATTTGAATATTTTAAAGCAACATAAGATAGGTCATTTCCTATTTCTTAAAGAGGCAGCTGTATAAAGACACAGCAGTCGTACACAAAGTCAACCATGTTGAAAAATCTACGAATTCAGTAAAAGCAACAGTTCACCAGTTCTAACTAGAAAATCTCTAAACATTTCAGTTTTGCCTTTGCAAAACTGAAATAAAGTCCACTTTACTCATGGCTACAGCATTTGTTAGATGTGTGGGCATATTAAGACAGTGCAAAAGAAGCCTCGATAGTCATTGAGATTTAAAGTGCCTGCTGTACATCTGCGTCCTTGAAGCCTCAGGAAGGTTATTTTGTTGACAGCATGTTGCTCCTGTGTGCAGCTGTGACAGAAAAGACTGATACGGGGTCAAAAATGATTTTTAACATCCTTTCAAAAAACTGTTGCTTGGCTTGGGGAACATAGCATCTGTCTGCAGGAGATATGACTGCTGCTTTGAATGTGTGGGCATATTAAAACAGTGCAAAAGAAGCCTCGATAGTCATTGAGATTTAAAGTGCCTGCTGTACATCTGCGTCCTTGAAGCCTCAGGAAGGTTATTCTGTTGACAGCATGTTGCTCCTGTGTGCAGCTGTGACAGAAAAGACTGATACGGGGTCAAAAATGATTTTTAACATCCTTTCAAAAAACTGTTGCTTGGCTTGGGGAACATAGCATCTGTCTGCAGGAGATATGACTGCTGCTTTGGCCACACCAGAATTTTATTCTGACTCATCCCTTCTCTCATAGCTTTAGAGCAAACACATGACATTTACCCATGTTTCAATAGTTCCTTTAAATTGTAGATATGCACTCTCCCCGTTATCTTGACAGCTGAATCTCAAGGTCCCATGGTGCCTAAGTATCAGTATATTTGTAGCTGATCATAGCACTAGGCTCAGGAGCAAGAATGCTTGGGATCAAATTCTAGTTTTGATTCTCACTAGACTGGAAATGAGAAAATTATCTAACCTGATGCCTCAAAAAAAAAAAAAATTCTACTACCTCAAAATGCTTAGGGGAGTAATTATGTGAAAGAGAACATGAAAAGCTTTTAGAGAGGTTGGCATATCATTATGTGACACTCAGTGGTTTGCTGTGGTGGTTATTTTTGTTCCAGTTCTTCTTCTTCTTATCATCCACCTCGCATGCCTCCCATGTTGTTCTTCAGTCACTCAGTCTTGCCCAACTCCTTGCAACCCTGAAGACTGCAGCACGCCAGGCCTCCCTGTCCATCACCAACTCCTGGAGCTTGCTCAAACTCATGTCCGTTGAGTTGGTGATGCCATCCAACCATCTCATCCTCTGTTGTCCCCTTCTCCTCCCACTTTCCATCTTTCTCAGCATCAGGGTCTTTTCCAGTAAGTTGGCTCTTCACATCAGGTGGCCAAAGTATTGGAGTTTCAGCTTCAGCATCAGTTCTTCTAATGAATATTCAGGATTGATTTCCTTTATGATTGACTGGCTTAATCTCCCTGCAATCCAAAGGATTCTCAAGAGTCTTCTCCAACACCACAGCTCAAAAGCATCAATTCTTTCGCATTCAGCTTTCTTTATGGTCCAATTCTCACATCCATACATGACTACTGGAAAAACCATAGCTTTGACTAAGCAGAACTTTGTTGGCAAAGTTATGTCTCTTATTTTTAATACACTGTGTAGGTTAGTCATAGCTTTACTTCCAAGGAGCAAGCGCCTTTTAATTTCATGGCTACAGTCACAATCCATAGTGATTTAGTAGCCCAAGAAAATAAAGTCTGTCACTATTTCCATTGTTTTCCCATCTATTTGCCATGAAGTGATGGAGCCAGATGCCATGATCTTCATTTTCTGAGTGTTGAGCTTTAAGCCAATTTTTTCACTCTTCTCTTTCAAATTCATCAAGAGACTCTTTAGTTCCTCTTTACTTTCTGCCATAAGGGTGGTGTCATCTGCGTATCTGAGGTTATTGATATTTCTCCCAGCAATGTTGATTACAGTTAGTGCTTTATTCAGCCCAGCATTTCGCATGACGTACTCTGCATATAAGTTAAATAAGCAGGGTGACAATATACAGCCTGATGTACTCCTTTCCCAAATTGGAACCAGTCTGTTGTTTCATGTCTGGTTTTAACTGTTGCTTCTTGACCTAAATACAGGTTTCTCAGGAGGCAGGTAGGGTGGTCTGGTATTCTCAACTCTTGAAGATTTTTCCATAGTTTGTTGTGATCCACACAAAAGCTTTAGCATAGTCAATGAAGCAGAAGTAGGTGTTTTTCTGGAATTTTCTTGGTTTTTCCAAGATCTAACAGATGCTGGCAATTTGAACTCTGGTTCCTCTGCCTTTTCTAAGTCCAGCTTGAACATCTGAAAATTCTTGGTTCACATACTGTTGAAGTCTGACTCCTAGAATTTTGAGTATTACTTTGCTAGTATGTGAGATGAGTGCAACTGTGCGGTAATTTGAACATTCTTTGGCCTTACCTTTCTTGATTGGAATTAAAACTGACCTTTTCTAGTCCTGTGGCCATTGCTGAGTTTTCCAAATTGCTGGCATATTGAGTGCAGCACTTTCACAGCATCATCTCTTAGGATTTGAAATAACTCAGCTGGAATTCTGTCACCTCCTCTAGCTTTGTTCATAGTAATGCTTCCTAAGGCCCACTTGACGTCACATTCCAGGATGTCTGGCTCTAGGTGAGTGATCACACCATCATGGTTATCTGGGTCATTAAGATTTTCTTTGTACAGTTCTCTGTGTATTCTGGCCACCCTTTCTTAATATCTTCTGCCTCTGCTAGATCTATAGCATTTCTGTCCTTTACTGTGCCCATATTTGCATGAAATACCCTTGGTATCTCTAATTTTCTTGAGGATATCTCTAATATTTCCCAATCTGTTTTTTTCCTTTATTTCTTTGCATTGTTCACTTAGGAAGGTTTTCTCACTTTCCTGGCTCTTCTTTGTAACTCTGAATTCAGATAGCTATATCTTACCTTTTCTCCTTTGCCTTTTGCTTCTATTGTTCTCAGTTGTTTGTAAGGCCTCCTCAGACAACCATTTTGCCTTTTTTGCATTTCTTTTCTTGGGGATTATTTTGATCAGCACCTCCAGCACAACGCCACCTACCTCTGTCCTTAGTTCTTCAGGCACTCTGTCTATAAGATCTAATCCCGTCTATCCATTTCTCACTTCCACTGTATATTCATAAGGGATTGGATTTAGGTCATACCTGAATGGTCTAGTGGTTTTCCCTACTTTCTTCAGTTTACGTCTGAATTTGGCAATAAGGAGTTCATGATCTGAACCACAGTCAGCTCCTGGTCTTGTTTTTGCTGACTGTATATAGCTTCTCTATCTTTGGCTGCAAAGAATATAATCCATCTGATTTTGGTGTTGACCATCTGGTGATGTCTATGTATAGAGTCTTCTCTTGTGTTACTGGAAGAGGGTATTTGCTATGACCAATGTGTTCTCTTGGCAAAACTCTGTTAGCCTTTGCCCTGCTTCATTCTGTACTCCAAGACCAAATTTGGCTGTTACTCCAGGTGTTTCTTGACCTCCTACTTTTGCATTCCAGTCCCTTATGATGAAAAGGACATCTTTTGGGGGGTGTTAGTTCTAGAAGGTCTTGTAGGTATTCATAGAACCATTCAACTTCAGTTTCTTCAGCATTACTGGTTGGGGCATAGACTTGGATTGCTGTGATATTGAATGGTTTGCCTTGGAAATGAACAGAGATCATTGTGCCATTTTTGAGATTGCAGCCAAGTACTGTATTTTAGACTCTTTTGTTGACTATGATGGCTACTCCATTTCTTCTAAGGGATTCTTGCCCACTGTAGTAGATATAATGGTCATCTGAGTTAAATTCACCCATTCCGGTCCATTTTAGCTCATTGATTCCTAAAATGTCAATGTTCACTCTTGCCATCTCCTGTCTGACCACTTTCAATTTGCCTTGATTCATGGACCTGTGGGCTTCCCTGGTGGCTCAGAGGTTAAAGCGTCTGCCTCCAATGCAGGAGACCTGGGTTTGATCCCTGGGTTGGGAAGATCTCCTGGAGAAGGACATGGCAACCCACTCCAGTATTCTTGCCTGGAGAATCCCATGGACAGAGGAGCTTGGTGGGCTACAGTCCACAGGGTCGCAAAGAGTTGGACACGACTGAGTGACTTCATTCATGGACCTAACATTCCAGGTTCCTGTGCAATATTGCTCTTTGCAGCATCAGACTTTATTTCCATCACCAGTCACATCCCCAGCTGGGTGCTGTTTTGCCTTGGCTCCGTCTCTTCCTTCTTTCTGGAGTTATTTCTCCACTCTTCTCCAGTAGCCTATTGGGCACCTAATGACTTGTGGCGTTCATCTTTCAGTGTCAGAACTTTTTCCTTTTCATGCTGTTCACGGGGTTCTCAAAGCAAGGATACTGAAGTGGTTTGCCATTCCCTTCTCAAGTGGACCACATTTTGTTGGAACTCTCTACCATGACCTGTGCATCTTGGGTGAACTTACACCACATGGCTCATAGTTTCAGTGAGTTAGACAACTTTGTCATCCATGTGATCAGTTTGACTAGTTTTCTGTGATTGTAGTTTTTATTCTGTATGCCCTTGGATGGATGAGGATAAGAGGCTTGTGGAAGCTTCCTGGTGGGAGTGGGTGAAACTGGGTCTTACGCTGGTGGACAGAGCCATGCTCAGTTCAGTTCAGCGCAGTCGTGTCTGACTCTTTGTGCCCCATGGACTGCAGCACGCCAGGCCTCCCTGTCCATCACCAACTCCTGGAGCTTGCTCAAACTCATGTCCACTGAGTCAGTGATGCCACTCAACCATCTCATCTTCTGCTGTCCCCTTTTCCTCCCATCTTCAATCTTTCCCAGAATCAGAGTCTTTTCCAGTGAGTCAGTTCTTCAGGTGGCCAAAATATCAGAGTTTCAGCTTCAGCCCTTCCAATGCATATTCCGGACTGATTTCCTTTAGGATGGACTGGTTGGATCTCCTTGCAGTCCAAGGGACTCTCAAGAGTCTTCTCCAACACCACAGGGCCATGCTCAGTTAATCTTTAATATGATTTTCTTCTGATGGGTCGGGTTGTGTTTCCCACCTGTGGTGTGGCCTGAGGCCAAACTGTGGTAGCTGCAATGGTATTAATGGTGACCTCCTTCAAAAGCCCTGATGCCAGCGTGCTTCGGCTCCCAGGACTGTTGCAGTTAGTGCTGCTGACCCTCAGCAGGCCACTGTCAACCCACACCTCCACCACAGACTCCCAGACAGTCACAGGCAATACAGCTCAGTCTCTCGTGGGGTCACTGCTCCTTTCTCTGGGTCCTGGGGCACTCAGTTATGCCCTCCAAGAGTCTGTTTCCCTGGGGGTTCTCAGTGCTTTTGCTGGATCCCCAGGTTGGGAAATCTTTGCGGAACCTTTGCAACAGTGCAAGAACTTCTTTGATATGACTTTCTCCAGTTTGGGGGTTGTCTGCTCTGTGGCTCTGTAGTAGGGATAACAGCGCCTCCTCCAAGAGGACCTCCTCCAAGAGGACCACACGCTGTACCTCCGAGGTCCCCGTGGCAGGTCACTGGGACCCGTGCCTCTACAGGAGACACTCAAACACTCAAAGACAGTCTGGCTCAGTCTCTTGTGGGGGTCACTGCTCCTTTCCCTTGGTCCTGGTGCACACAAGAATTTGTTTGAGCCCTCCAGTTGTCTCTGGCAGGTCTGAGATTTGATTTAAAATGTGACTGTGTTCTTCCTACCATCTTGTTGGGGCTTCTCCTTTGCCCTTGGATGCAGGGTATTTCTTTTTTGGTGGGGTCCAACATTCTGGCATTGGTGGTTGTTCAGCATCTAGTTATGAGTTTGGTGTTCTTGCAGGAGAATATGAGCACGTTCTTCTGCTCCAGCATCTTAATGTGAGGGTTGTATAATAATGCCTATTGGGTGGTGTTACCCATTACTTCTCTTTCCTCCTTATCTTTCTGACCTTTATTTAATAAAAGAGGAGGTGTTGTGATGGGTAGAGTTGCCTAGTTGGAATGTGCAGTGCTTATGAACCATCTTTTCCTTTCTTCTTCACATTAAGAAAATTGAGTACAACTTGAGTACACCTCTAAAGATTTCAAGAAGATTACTCATAAAATGCAATGATTTTAACATGAAAGGACTACTGATAGCTTTGTCATTGGATGTTTACCTAATCTCTTAGCTTATCTATCTTCCTGGAGCTACCTGCAAAGGAAAAGGGGAACTTGGGGGAAGGTAAGTTGGGACAGCCTACTCATTGGAAAAAGACCCTGATGCTGGTAAAGACTGAGGGCAAGAGGAGAAGGGGCAACAGAGGATGAGATGGTTGGTTGACATCACCAACTCAATGGACATGAGTTTGAGCAAATTCTGGGAGCTAGTGAAGGACAGGGAAACCAAATGCACTGCAGTGCATAGGGTCACAAAGAGTCAGACATGACTTAGTGTCTGAAGAGCAATAAGAAAGGTGAGATGGTAGATTAGCAGGGGGCAAGGATCACCATTTTGATTTCATAATGCAAATCAGGATTCTGTTCTGTCACTGACATACAAGTATGAGTTATCCATGGAGGGTAATTGCTATTTGCAACCATAGACTTGCCTGAAATTGCCCCAACCTGGGGACAACAAGTTGCACATGTCAGAACTTGGAGTGATGGCCACTAATTGGATATCAGACTGATACGTGGACTCTCCAGAGACCGAACTCCTTGCCAAAGGAGCCTGTTTAGGCCATCATTCATACTCATGATCACATAAAACAGGCTCAAAGCAAGCTGACGTGCCCACAAAAGGACTAACACATTTCCAGAGTCAGACACCTAAAAAGATAATGTCTAGAGTCCCTTCATCTCCTCTCTCCACGTAGGAGCAAAGTTAGTGCAGGGAAAAACAGGAGGCATCAGAGCAGGCGGACCACAGCCACTCCCACTGGCTGGAATGGCTGGTTGACCATCTTCAACCAAGGGCAGAAAGACAACATGGCCGGTGTAAAATCATAACATGATAGAAAAAGTCTGAGTCCTATCACAAGTTACCACATCAGTCACAGGTAGCCTGTGTTCAGACATTAATGTGTGAAATGGATTTCCATCTTGTTAAAAGCCCTGCATTTTGCTACAGTGCCTAATACCCATCTAACTAATACAGTATTAATGCATCATTTCTTAAATGATTATTTTAACTATTTAATGAGCATCTAGTCTTGGTCGTATGGGATAAAAAGCTTTTTAGGTACTATATGGTAGATGCCCAAAGATGCTCTGTCTTTTCTCTTACCAATTTACACCCTGTGAATTTTTGCCTGACTGGCTTAAAATTCAGGTTAGCTATCATTTCTCCAGGGCAATTTTTCCTTGTCTCCTTGGTAAAGTTCCTTTCTCCATGGGTTCAAGTGTACATCTTTCATAGTATATAGAATATATTTATTGGTGACTTTCTCTAAAATACAGTGCCTAACGGTTTCTCAGAACATAAGTGTTTAAAAATGGTTTGTCAGATAAATGAACACAGGACTCAAAAGAAGGATAATTAGAAGTTGTGATCTAGAGAAAATGATATGACCACACGTCTGTAGACAAGTGTTAGCAGCAAATGCAGCAAACAGTGAGATCAGTTAACACTTCATTAAAATGATGTGGATGAAAATTTATAAAAAGGCCATAAACAATGTTAGTGGTTGGGGTAAGAATACTGCACAAAATTAGTAATATTTATTTTCTTACAACTCCCATTATGTGTCACAGAAAGATTCTCATATCTAGACTTTATATTTTTTTGAACATTTGGCATGTAATTTTCTTTCAACTTCACTGCCTCACTTAACTAGTTATTGGACAGTGGGGAGGTTAACTTATTCAGTTCAATTCTTAGAACAATGCCGCTGCCATTATGGAGAATTCTCTCTTCAGAAGTATCGAAAACAGAAATGATTGAGTTAATTGCAGAGAACAGATGTTAGGGCACGTGGAGATTGCCAAGGAAAAGAGTAAGGAGACAAAGGAGATAAAAGACATAAGAAAAAATGGCAGAAAATGCCTGCTCACTGATACTTTGTATTGTATGAAAACCTACATCAAAATATAATCAATAGGTTAAAGAGTAATGGCTTGTAGTTGTGATGGTATTTGGGAAACTTTGGTATGATTACACAGTTCTAGATTATTTAACAAATATTAGGGCTCCCCTGGCGGCTCAGACAGTAAAGATCTGCCTGCAACGCAGGAGACCCGTGTTCGATCCCTGGCTCAGGAAGATCCCCTGGAGAAGGGAATGGCAACCCACTCCAGTATCTTGCCTGGAGAATCCCAAGGACAGAGGAGACTGGAGGGCTACAGTCCACGGGGCTGCACAGAGTTGAACACAATTGAGCATGCATACTCACATAAACAAATACTAAACATTTGCATTCAACCAGTCAGCAGACTCCAGACTCTGAGCAAAGGACCAAACACTGCATAGTTTTAAAGTCAGGATGCAAAGTCAGTGTATTTGAAGTGATCCATTCATGTAGAATGCTAACACAAGGAAGTAGTGCTTTACTGTAAGCTATATATATATGTGTGAGTGTGTGTGTGTGTGTGTGTTTTGCTACAGTAGCTTTGGGTTCAAAGTCTTTCCAGACAATATACCACTTCCTTTGTTTTTTATGTCACTGAAAGAGTCTCAGGTATAGAAACTTGAGGCAGAATTATAATAGATCATCTTTTCCTCAGTGATTTTCAAAGATTAGATACGAGTCAGGCTGGCGGTAGATCTTATCATTTCTCATTTGAGCTGCTTCTGTCCTATCTTACTCATCTTCCATCCATATTATCCACATACTCTTCAAGCTTGTTCTGTGATGACTGAAGCGTGCATATTTTATTTGACATTTGGGTAAACTATGCTTAACATTTCACTCCAGACCTACGATTTTTACCTGCAAAGATACGGTTGAGCTAATAAACTTTCTGTTGAATTTTGGCCAGGACTTAGAGGGGAAAAAAAATAAGAAAAGAATTCAGAATCATCTCAAGCAGTGAGAAGATTAGATGAATTCTTTTAACAAGTGCTGGAAGCTACCTTTAGTGCGTCACAAAATTATACTTCCCACCCAATGAGCTAAAACCAGATTCAAGAGATCATGATAAAGTGGAAAAGTGATTCACTAAGCTACAAAACAAATTCGCAGCTGAAATATGTGGACTTGTCTTTTATTTGTGACCAAGCATATGGAATTAACTCCAAGAAAAATTTCAAGGCATTTACGTGTACCTTGCTTAGAACCTGAGAGAATATATAGGGTCCAGTGTTTTCCTTTGGGTTCAAATATGTGATAAAGAGATACATATCTATATGATGATCTTGGATTCTGAGTACAGTGGAAACTCTATTCTTTTCCCTAACTATCTTTAAACTTTGAAAAGATGAAAAAATAAGTAGAGAAAAGACAAATTAAATTGTCATTATTATAATTTTTCTGTTAACTTTTTAAATATTTAGCATAATCTGTTAAACTTTGTTACTTCAAATAATAATTATAGCTTAATATTTATATCATCTACTTATAAATAGCATGCATGCTATATTTATATC
>SJYC01086301.1:0-17183 GCA_006408675.1 Madoqua kirkii | reverse complement strand
ACAATCTTCATCTAAAATTTAAAGGAGACCAATGATTTCCAACTAGATTGCTCAATGTTATTAAATTGTTTGCTACTCCTGTATGCATCCAGAAAAAAAAAACCCACATAAAATGTATTTATGCAGGTTGTTTACAACTAGATTAAGCTTTTCATCATTTCTAGCGTTTATGAGTAGAGTATATAGAAATCTGTATCATTCATTATGAGATTCATGTATCTGGGTTCTGGCAGTTTTATTATCTCTCTCACAGTAACTCATATTTCTAAATTGAAGGACTCTTAGACGTATCCTACATAATGTTCACACTCAACTAGAACATGGGGAATGTAAAAATTATTATTAAAGGAACAGAAAATCACATTTTTTTTAAAGAAACATCATTTTTTAAAGCATGAACAGATGTGTTTTCTACTAAAGGACACTATAACACTTTTTGATTAAAGCATACATCAAACTAATTAATCTATTTTAGTAGTCCATTCTAATCTTATCAAGCTTCTTATTTAATGCTATCCTTTTTCCTTGCTAAACTGACTAGATTGATTGGATTCATTGTTCAAAATAATTAACTATCATTATCACAAATCAAATTTCTACAGCAATGGGGAAAGAAACCAGTGTGGCCTATACCCTTTTTTGGTTGTTTTTTGTCATGATAGTATATCCTCATATATAATTTAATGACCCTGGCAATTAAGTTATATCTAGAAAGAAAGAAAAAAAAACTGTAATAAAGCCACTTCTCAAAAGAAGAAAATAACACTTTGACATAATGCATTTGAATAACACTGGTGCCCAGATGATTTAAAAAAATAACACTGGTTTAGGAAGATCTTAAGCAGAGGGAAATTTAGAGAATATTCATTAAATACATACAATTAAAGTATATACAATGATTTTACCTGCTATTAAATTCAGACCATGATAAATAGCAGGTTGATTGCACATCATGGAAAAGAATGAAAGAAGCTATGCTCATAATTAATATGTGATTGCAAAATAGAATATTCTTAAAGCCCAGAATACTATTCCTGTTATGAAAGTAATACTGAAGTGTTCCATTGGGGGAGATTAATTAGGCATTGTGAAAAATACAGAGTACTTCTACTTAGAGTTTGATTATGGACTATTGATTTGATAGTTATCTGGTGAAGTTCCAAGCACAAATTTCAGGGAAATGAGGGACTCGCCTATAAAATATCAAACAGTGTAATGTGCATAGTGTAGGGGGGGAGATGATGAAGTAAGATCCAGAGGAGTAGTTGAGAATTTTGGTTATCACATAGACAAAATATAGAGGAGGATTTTGGGGGGGGCGGGGGGAACTTTGTTATATAATGATTTGGTAAGTAACAGGGCAGAGGCTAGAACAAGTTGCTTTAGAAGTCTTCAGTCAAAGCCTGTGGCTCTGGACCAGAAAAGACAGAAAAGATGGATTATAAATGAGTTTCAAAGATGATACTTTTCAAGTTTGCCAGAAATTGGAGCAGTAGGTCAAGAGTCTTGTTCTTATACCACAGATAAACAAATGGCTAACTGAATATCTATAATAAAGGTGCCTAGCACTCTAAACAGAGAAGGCAATGGCACCCCACTCCAGTACTCTTGCCTGGAAAATCCCAAGGACGGAGGAGCCTGGAAGACTGCAGTCCATGGGGTCGCTGAGTGTTGGACAAGACTGAGCGACTTCACTTCACTTTTCACTTTCATGCATTGGAGAAGGAAATGGAAACCCACTCCAGTGTTCTTGCCTGGAGAATCCCAGGGACAGGGGAGCCTGGTGGGCTGCCGTCTATGGGGTCCAACAGAGTTGGACACGACTGAAGCGACTTAGCAGCAGCAGCAGTCTAAAGGGGTGAACAAATTATGATGAAATATCTTTAATTCAGATGTGAAACCTGTCCTTACATCGTTATTGAAATACAGACACTGACGTTTTCAGATTATTAATTTGGAATAGTTATTAGATGGCCAACCATGAGGGGGAGTTGAGGTTTTAACTTTGTAACCTTGCACAGGTAGAAACCTGCCAAGAGGGGCTTCTCTGGTGGCGCAGTGGTAAGGAATCTGTCTTCCAGTGAAGGGGACAGTTTCAGTCCCTTGTCAGGAACTAAGATCCCACATGCCAAGGGCAAACTAAACTTGCAGGCTGTGGGCTGCCGAGCCTAGGCGCCAGGGAGAAGCCACGTGCTGCAGCGAAGATTCTACGTGCTGCAGCTAAGGCCTGACACAGCCAAAAATAAATGTATATTTTAAAAACTGCAAAGAATATTATGGCTGCCTCAGGGACAATTTCATTAGAAGGTAAATATATGTGGTAGTTTATGCTACTGAATGTAATCATGTAAGTTAAAAAAATACAATAAAAGTGAAAGTGAAGTTGCTCAGTCGTGTCCGACTCTTTGAGACCCCGTGGACTATAGCCCACCAGGCTCCTCTGTCCATGGGATTCTCCAGGCAAGAATACTGGAGTGGGTTGCCATTTCCTTCTCCAGGGGATCTTCCCAACCCAGAGACTGAACCCAGGTCTCCCACATTGCAGGCAGACGCTTTACCCTCTGAGCCATCAGGAGAAGATAAAATTAAAGTCAAAGACTTAACTATATTAGTGAAATTATTCATTTACTCATCAAATAATCATCGAGTTCCTACCATGAGCAGGGTACAGAGTCAGGTAAAGTGCAAGATACAAAGGTTAAAAATAAACCTAGACCTGTGCAAAGAAATAGGTAGAATTTGCAGTATGGTGAGTATTTCACTAGATACTCTAAAGGCAAGTGGACGAGCATGGAGGGAGGAGTCATGTGGCAGAATGGTGTGTTTAGAAAAGGAGGCTCTACATAGGAAGATAGACGATCGTAATAATAAAAAGAACTACTTGAAAGCTGAAGCTCCTCTGGAGAAGGGAATGACAACCCACTCCAGTATTCTAGCCTGGGGAATCCCATGGCCAGCGACGAGCTCTAGTCCGTGGGGTCGCAAAGAGTCAGACACAGCTGAGCCGCTAACACTGGGACTTTTTTCTTTTTTTCATTTGAATATAAGAAAATAATATTATCACATGTATTTCTATTAAACCTCAGCTTTTCAGCAACAATGTTATTTTTAATGCAATAACTAGAGCTGAATAAACCTGTAATCCCTTACTTATTGGTCACAATAAATGCTGATCAGCAATGGAATAAATCCATTTCTCTTCTGTGAAATTGAAGACATTAGCAGAAATAACTTTGCAGTCTTTTTGCTTGCTTCTATGTCATTGTTGGGTAACATTTATTTAAAAAAATGGAGCATGAATCAAACGAAAGTCTTGACAATTCTGTCCAACCAGACCGATCTATGGAGCGTGTGGTAAACATGATGATTCTAGGTTCAAACTGGAAGAAAATCAGTATTCTGTCATCTAAACTGCTAACGGAGGTGTGAGGTATGTGGTTATTAAAAAGACTGTCATCCTAACTAGATAAAATTGGAAATTTCACTACTAATTTTACTTAAAGCAGAACCTGAACCCATCTAATTTTTCCTCAGTGAAACAAACCTTAGATTCTTTCATGATCAGCAAAGTAAATTTTTTTAGAGGAATTTAGTCACGCTCCTCTGAAGCCTTGAAGGAACAGATAATAGAATACTTTATTAGTTTAGTGTCCTTAAAATACCTAAAATTTAACTTATGCCTGCTAAAATGAAAAGACTATAATGAAAAATATTATTTGAAATTAACTTCACCTCCTTCTGTGAAGTAAGCTTTTTTTGGAAATTGTACATGTTTGTATTCTGTGAAATTCCAAGTGTACACACTTGACATTCGATCAAAAAGAAGGTTAAGGTGGTTGAATTTTAAGTTTACTACTTTTATAAGGCAAAATAAAAACAAAGAATTATTCATTTGAGCAGAGGTATACTGTATTTTGTATATGAAGATGTCACAAGCAATGTGGCACAAATATTATATATATATATATATATATATATAAGTATATGAAAGAGACACTGTAGTTCTGATGGCTGTGTTTTGGCCCTAGCCTGGTCTGTCTTCCTTATTTCATCAGTGTTATCTTGCAAGGAGGTCATTCTTTGAAGGATGGCTGGGCAGGGTGACCACAGTGGTCCCTGATCCAGTAAAGGGATTAAGTCATCTAGGCCATAGAGACCTCAAATCTGTGACCTTGGAACCTTTAACTTGGTGTTCTAACCAACTCAGGTAAGGCATTTGAAATACATTTATCAAGCACATAATATTTAGTTTCTTTATTGAATTCCTTACTGCTCCTCTAACAATTTTATCCTTTTTTCAATTGCCAGGTCCAGAAAGTAAAATGACTTGTCAGTAAAAATTCTTAGAAATCTTGATTATACTTAAAAAATAAAAAAAACATGTAGCGTCTTTTCAGGGTCTCTGCACTGCTCTAATAGCTTCCTTTCAGCTGTTCCATTCTAAGCATTTATGTCAGAAATTTGCCAATGCTGAGAAAAAACATTGTGCTCTAACCATTCAGGTCAATTTAATGTGCAGCATTCATTATTGACACAGATTGTACATCCACATATTTGAAATATTGAAAGCCCTTGAGAGAGCTTTTACCTGCAAAAACTTTAAATGCTTTGGAAATTAGGTCACTTTTACTTACAATTCAAGAATTTCTAGTTGATATCACTGCTGAGTAGTGAGAATAATAGAAAGGACATCGAAAGAAAAGAAGAAAAAAAGCAGGCAGTGAAATGACTTTATATGATCATTCTAATTATACCCCAAAGTTGGAAAGGAACATCACCACTGAGTAGCACAGATGTATTATGTGCGACATGAAGTCTCAACTTTCACAGATTCAGCCGGTAGGTCCTAGACTTGGTTCAAGTTACTCTTTCTAGTCTGTCTCTGTGATGCTGACGTCTGAAAAAAATCAGTCACTGAGTTACTGCTGAGATTAATAGCTACAAATCTGTGGAGAAACAAACAATTTTTTCTTCTAACTGATGGAAAATTGATTTAACAAATAATGAAAACTAGAAATAGAGCCAACCCTGGATAGGGGAAAAAGCTGAGAATGTAGAGAAGCAAGTTTTAATTCTGAAAGTGTTATCAGCCTTAAGTCTTCAATTCTTGTAATGATACGAAAATCTGGAAACTTTAACTAGAAACTAGCCCAGTGATTGGAAAAGGCAATGGCACCCCACTCCAGTACTCTTGCCTGGAAAATCCCATGGACCGAAGAGCCTGGTAGGCTGCAGTCCATGGGGTCACGAAGAGTCGGACACTTACTGAGTGACTTCCCTTTCACTTTTCACTTTCCTGCTTTGGAGAAGGAAATGGCAACCCACTCCAGTGTTCCTGCCTGGAGAATCTCAGGGACGGCGGAGCCTGGTGGGCTGCCGTCTATGGGGCCCGACAGACTTGGACACGACTGAAGCGACTTAGCAGCAGCAGCAAAAGTATAGTAAAGTGTAAAAATTGTCCACTATACCAGAAAGTCTCCAAGAACCAAGAATTGTTTGGCAGTCATATTCTAAGTATCAGTCTGCACCCAGTAACTGAAATCTTAGTCAAGAAATGATACACATGAACTTATTTAAAGAACAGAAATAGAGTCGAAAACGTAAAACAAATAAAACGACTTAGTTACCAGAAGCAAAGGAGGGGAGAGAACAACTGGGAGGTTGGGGCTGATATACACACGGTGAGCGAGCATGCTCGGTTGTGTCTGACTCTTTGCAGCCCCATGAACTGTAGTCCGCCAGGCTCCTCCGTCCATGGGATTTCCAGGCAAGAGTACTGGAGTGGGTTGCCATTTCCTCCTCCAGGGGATCTTCCCAACCCAAGGATTGAACCTGTGTCTGCTGCATCTCCTGCATTGGCAGGCAGATTCTTTACCACTGCGTCACCTGGGAAGCACATATACGCCCTGCTATAGATATAAATGGGCTTCCCTGGTGCCTCAGAGGTTAAAGTGTCTGCCTGGAATGCAGGAGACCCGGGTGCCCTGGGGGCTCAAGATGGCAAAGTGTCTGCCTATAATGCCTATCATGTGGGAGACCCATGTTCAATCCCTGGGTCAGGAAGATCCCCTGGAGGAGAAAATGGCAACCCACTGCAGTATTCTTGCCTGGAAAATCCCATGGATGTTGGAACCTGGTAGGCTACAGTCCATGGGGTCCCAATGAGTTGGACATGACTGAGCAACTTCAGTTTTTATATATAAAATAGATAACTAAGAAGACCTACTGTATAGTGTATGTACTATATTTCAATGCTCTATAATGACATATATGGAAAAATAATTTTAAAAGAGTGGATATGTGTATGTGTTTAACTTTTTTGGACCCCATGGACTGATCTTGCATGTCAGGCTCCTCTGTCCTCCACTATCTCCTGGAGTTTGGTCAAATTTCCATGGAGTTGGAGTTGCTATCTAACCATCTCATCCTCTGCAGCCCCCTTCTCCTTTTGCCTTCAATCATTCCCCATCAACTATACTCCAATAAAATGTTTAAAATTATAAAAAAATCTCCAAAGATTAGTGGGATACAGTCATCACTCCAACATACTTTATATATTTCCAGGCTTTTAATTATCCTGGTCCCAAAATAAAGTTATATTGTCATAATGATGTTGCATTGAATTACAATATTTAGAGCATGCTTTGGGGAAAAATATTACGTTAGATATTTCTTCAACCAATTCCTAGGTTAACACTGATATAATTCAACAATGTGGGCAACTTACTGAGAATTTCAGGTTCCAAGCCACCTGATCCTTTAACATTCAGATAAACAAAGCAACATTTACTTAATTGGGCTTAAACTATATGGAAAATTACTACAACTGTGGATTTTAAGTACTGTCAGTGGTAATCTAGGAGAAATAGTATTACTTATGTTGACTCAAAGAAAATATGCGTAACCTAAAAGTTAGTTTTTATTCAGCTGGAATGTTAAGACTTGAGCCTGGGAGACAGTGTCCCAGGTGACCTCAAGAGAGTGACTCCGAGGAGGTGGGGGAGAAGCCGGGCTGTGTACAAGTTTGCTGCAAGCAGCAAGTAATCCGGGTATCAAAATATTACTGTTAATTCAGAAAACCCAGATCTCTTATATGAAGAGGTCTGGTGATCTCTGTACGGGAAGAGCCAAGTGTCCTGGCTTGCTGAATCCCCTTTCATATACATCTAGCTGCGTGGGGCCAATTTTGCTTTGCTCACAACCTAATTCCTTGTTGACCATCAGAGACGGCAGGTATGGTGGATGGTCACCCCTCACAGCCCCCCAGCTCCTCAGCTGACACAGCTGATGGCCTCAGAATAGCTGGCTTTATTTCACCTGGGCTCAGGAAGTTTTATTTGGAGAAGGCTTGTTTACAGGAGAACACAGAGCAGAAACATTTCATTTCACACTTATGTCTAATGGCTGCCCCAACTAAGTACATTAGATGACTGTTTCCATCGGACAAAAACAACTTATAGGCATCTTTAACCTGATAGATTACTAGTTAACTTAGTAAGTTTCCAATTTCCAAAGCCCCATTCACGGCAGCAGCTCTATCTATGATCTTCATGACACAGTTTCTTATATCTTGTTCCTGCACTGGTTTATTAACTTCTCCCTTAAATATTCAAGCAACCATGAACGTTTTTTAAGAATTTTAAATGACTTGTTTTTCTCTCAATTTCAAATAAATTTTTCATGTCCATTCAAATAGCCTCCTCCCTCCAAATCAAGCTTGGGTTCTGGAGAACTGGCATGGTGAGTCATCTGAAGATGTTTTACATCTAAATTGTGATTAAACAAGCGAATCCTGGAAAACTTCATGGAGCATCACTGCTACAGCCTCTTTGGAAGACTCTGTACCCATTAATCAAATCTGAGTGTACAATCTTTGTCAGAAATGATCATTAGAAAAAGGCTACTTTCACATAAAAAGTTCTCTGGGGACAAATTCAATGCTGAGAAACGTTTTGAGACCACTTTTAACATCCCAGTGTCCACTTTTCCCTTGCTACCTCAGCAAAGCCAAAGTGGAAAAGTAAATGAATTTTTCCTTTCACTCCAAATAAAAATGACTGTTTTCTGAATTTCTGTACGTGAATTTCCATTTAATTCTGAACTAGTCTTTCATTACTTACTGACACTATAAATTAAGTGGGATTAAATACTCCAGGGAGTCTGTACCTTGACAGATGTAGTATATTTTTGATATTGTATTTAGGTTATGTTTGATATCATATAAAATAAGACACCAAAAATAGTATAACCCCAAAGTACAGGTAAAGGTTAAGTTATGACTATATGCTCTTGTCATATAGTTTATTTAAAAATATACTTGAGTTGAAAGACACTTTTCAATTATGGAAGCAAAAAGGTATTAAGTAGCCAGACACCTACAGAACCCAGCAGAGGTGACTTCAAAGTCAAAATTCCCATTGCCTGTGGAGACTATTAAGAAGACGGATACTAGCAATTTAAAGAACAATGTGTGTTTATTTAAGGAAATACATCCAGCTGTTCCTCTAAGGCATTTTCAAGTTCACCGAGGGTCAGAAGAATCATATAATATAAAAATATACTTTTCAGTGATAAGCAGCCTAAGGCATGAGACATTGCAAAAATATATGACACAAACTCTATAAGGAGCTCAAGGAAATCGAGATGGATTTTATCTTTATTTTAAAATACCAACGAAGTTCTAGAGATAATATAGCCTCAATGGTGAGAGACCATTAAAACCTTGAATCAACATGAGTGCATATATAATGAAGCTCTGTAAAACTAAAGGTGTCTGAAATGCCATATCAGAATGAGAGTGCAATTCAGTAAATACTGCCAAGAAAATCAATAGCTACAAAAAGGAAAATGAATCAAAAGCTTATGCCAAACACTTGAGGTGTTCTAAAACAAGAAGAGTGTAACGACTGTCAGTGAATTACTGAATCACTGTAAAGCACTTTGCTTTTGTAAGTCCTGAAATCTTTCATCTGTTTGCAAAACAGATAGCACACAAAGTAAATGCATTATATGTGAACATTTCATTGAATATATACCTATGTAAAACTTTTCCTCAGGATATTATTTTTTCTGTTTTATATGACTCAAAGAATAGGGATATTGATCAAACACTATGTTTTGCCTTTTTAAAGTTAATTTCTTAGTTCCCTCGGGGGACATATAAGCTTTTCTTTCACTCTAGTCAAGAGGTATTTTAATTTAACTTTGGGCATACAATTTCCTAAAGATTAGATATCAAAATTATAAATAACATTTTGAAAGTGCAATAAAAATCAACAGTGCCATGGATTACTACATTATTGCTTTTATATGTTCAATTATTGTTCTATTACACAAATTACATTAGCCAGAGGTACCAAAATGCTTAAAACAATACTTGGCCTAGAGCAAGAATTCATTAAATGTCTAATGTTATTTTTATTGTTTTTGGTGTTATTTTTAATTCATTTACAGAAGTCTCATTTTTCATTTGGATGAAAGCAAAGTTCTAACCTTAAAATCATGTAAAACTAGAAATCAAAATTTTAAAATAAGCATTTTAAGTTTGGGGGAAGAATGGCAAAAATTTTATACCCTTCGAAGCCCTGTAGGATGTTTCACTTGCAAAAGAAAGGTCATCTTAATTAACCTGTGTTGACAAGGCTGAACACACTTTCTTTGGGGAAGGTTAAAGTTACTTACCATAAAGGACAATGAATACATTGTCTTACTTAATCCTACTCTTTCAGCATATGAAACACTCTTCCTTAGCTGAGGGCTTCCCTGGTAGCTCAGCTGGTGTAGAACCTGCCTGCCGTGCAGGAGACTGGGGTTCGATCCCTGGGTTGGGAAGATCCTCTTGAGAAGGAAATGGCAAACCACTCAAGTGTACTTGCCTGGAAAGTCCCATGGGCAGAGGAGCCTGGTGGGCCGCAGTCCACAGGGTCACAAAGAGTCGGGCACGACTGAGCGACTAACACCCTCATGCTTAGCTATAAACGTCCTTGACCTTCATAATGTCAGCGCGTGTTGATGTCTTAGCTACCCGGCTCCATCTATTTTGGGCCAGCTTCTGTCATAGCTGGTATTTGCATTTAACAATGTGAAACTGCCGTTTTTTACTTACAAAAAAAATGACAATTTAAAGTGGCTCAACCAAATGCATAGACTGTCCAAAAAACATAATTATGCTAGGTTATGATTTTTTTGGAGTGTTAGTTTCAGGTATACAGCAAAGTGATTCAGTTAAATATAAATATATATATATTATCTTTGAGATTAGCTTTGATTATAGGTTATTATAAGGCATTGAATATAGTTCCCTGGGCTATACAGTAGGCCATGCTGCCCTGTCCTTAGTCATATCTCTTTGTGACCCCATGGACTATAGCCCACAAGGCTCCTCTGTCCATGGAATTCTCCAGGCAAAACTCTGGACTGGCTGTCATTGCCTTCTCCAGGGGTCTTCCCAACCCAGGAATCACACTGGGGTCTCCTGCGCTGCAGGCGGACCCTTTGCCAGCTGAGTACCAGGGAAGCCTACCGTGGGCCATGGGGGCTCATCATTTTATGTAGAGTGGTGTGTGTCTGTTCACTCAGTCTCACGTCTTCGCATTAACTCCACGTATTACCTCCTTCTGGTCCTCCAATATCCCAAGCACCCTAGGAACCTTGCACATGCCGCTTCTTCCTGAACTCTCCAGGAACAGAGCAAACAATGGAAAAGGAGTGTCAGGAGAGGGGGTGGGAAATAGGGGGCTTGTCTGGTGGCTCAGATGGGAAAGAACCCGTCTGCAATGCAGGAGGCCCAGGTTCAACCCCTGGACTGGGAAGATCCCCGGGAGAAGGGGATGGCCCGCCACTCCAGCGTTCTTGCCTGCGAAACCCCATGGACAGAGGAGCCTGGAGGGCTGCAGGGCAGGACTGGCGGCTCTCACTTTTCAGTGGGGCAGTCAGGAAAAGCCAGCGTGATACGGTGACACGTGATCAGACACCAAGGGAAGTGAAGGGGCAAACCCTGCCTCCTGGATGGCAGAGATGTTTTCTAGACATGAAGAGGCAAGCGAGGCCTCCCGTCAACAGGAAGACGTGTGGGCAGAGACGCACAGACGAGACAGCACCTGATGAATCTGGAGACAGTGATGTGGCCTGATAAAGGCTAGAATACAGTTATCAGGAAGGAGGAATGCCGTGAGTGACCGTGACGCCAAGGTCTGTGTTACGAGGCTATGGCTGTGTTCCATTTTCTAGTTCAGCAACTCCCAATATTTGAGAATACGGAAGCACCTTTTGAAACATTGAAACCCGAGATCCCTGTGTGATATAGTTGTCTTTCTTAAATATAAAATACACGGTATTAAAAGCCATTAAAAAT
Organism: Madoqua kirkii; assembly: GCA_006408675.1. Lineage (NCBI taxonomy): Eukaryota > Metazoa > Chordata > Mammalia > Artiodactyla > Bovidae > Madoqua > Madoqua kirkii. The sequence continues at coordinate 5,830 of SJYC01086301.1, read as the reverse complement.
TCAGTACAACCTTTTAAATACATTAGTTTTCATTAGAACCAAAAACTGTGGGCATATGGGTATATATGTACGTGCTGTCTCTTATACACATCTTCTTAATTAACCTGTGTTGACAAGGCTGAACACACTTTCTTTGGGGAAGGTTAAAGTTACTTACCATAAAGGACAATGAATACATTGTCTTACTTAATCCTACTCTTTCAGCATATGAAACACTCTTCCTTAGCTGAGGGCTTCCCTGGTAGCTCAGCTGGTGTAGAACCTGCCTGCCGTGCAGGAGACTGGGGTTCGATCCCTGGGTTGGGAAGATCCTCTTGAGAAGGAAATGGCAAACCACTCAAGTGTACTTGCCTGGAAAGTCCCATGGGCAGAGGAGCCTGGTGGGCCGCAGTCCACAGGGTCACAAAGAGTCGGGCACGACGGAGCGACTAACACCCTCATGCTTAGCTATAAACGTCCTTGACCTTCATAATGTCAGCGCGTGTTGATGTCTTAGCTACCCGGCTCCATCTATTTTGGGCCAGCTTCTGTCATAGCTGGTATTTGCATTTAACAATGTGAAACTGCCGTTTTTTACTTACAAAAAAAATGACAATTTAAAGTGGCTCAACCAAATGCATAGACTGTCCAAAAAACATAATTATGCTAGATTATGATTTTTAAGAAAGTTGCTTTCCAAGTGGGACAAAGACTACTTCCTATATTTTTCCACGATCCATCAATGCTTTTGAATGGTCATTTTTTCATGCTGCTAAGTCACTTTAGTCGTGTCCAACTCTGTGTGACCCCATGGACGGCAGCCCACCAGGCTCCTCTGCCCATGGGATTCTCCAGGCAAGAACACTGTAGTGGGTTGCCATTTCCTTCTCCAGTGCAGGAAAGTGAAAGGGAAGTCGCTCAGTCACGTCCGACTCTTGGCGACCCCATGGACGGCAGCCCACCTGGCTCCTCTGTCCAAGGGATTTCCAGGCAAGAGTACTGGAGTGGGGTGCCATCATCGGGTAAAACACCCTGCATTCATGACAATATGTTAAAAAGGTGTGCTGACAGCTAGTTTAACAGCAGTCTTATTTTGCTAAGAGCCTAGTTGCCACACGTGTATCTTCTGTGCTCAGTAAATACAAATCTACAGCGTCTTTTCTAACTATCACAGTCTTTGCGAGAGAAATGCCCTTTGCAGAGAACATTTACCTGAGCACCTTGAGGCTGAGGCAGGGCCATGGGCTTTATGCAGGTCTAGATAAAAATGCAGCACAGATTGTTTGACTAGAGAACCTGAGAGAACAGGTGATATATGAGAGACACACTGTTTTCTGAATGTAGATCAGCTGCAAGAAAATGTACAAATGCTCACAAAGTGACCTTTACTTTTGCAGAGCATTGTTAGATTGAAAAATATACGGAGTAGATTGAGAGAGAGAGAAATGAGCAAGTATTCCCACAGAATCAGTCGCAGGCTGGAGCCGGTAAAGGCAAAGCAGGTGATTAAGGGATGCAGGGCAGACCAACATGCATTCCCATATAAGGTCAATTTGCATCAGGAGCGTCATCAGTCAGCCTTTGTACATCTCTGCTCCCAAACTGGCAGCTATGGTCCCACTGAGCATGCTCAATCAGATCATCCTGATTCTATCCATGCAGGCATGATTCCAAGGAGGAACGTACAAAGTCACAAATTATCAGTCCATACCAGTCAGAGAATTCATATTAAGAACTTGAGAGAAGAAAAAGATTTGAGGAATTTCAGATGTCAAAGCAGAATTCCCAATAAGCATCAATAACAGAAAAATCAAGGATTGAATTTAATAGCATACTCCAGAGAGTAGTGATCTCGTGTCTTTCTGCCTAAGCTTAAGAAGTCTAAAAGCAATTCTATCAAACTATAAACTTATTTTTTCTCATAACAAGATTTAAAGAGTGTTAACATATCAAGAATATAAGGGTATTTATAAGAAGATAAATCAGAAAATATTCTTGTTCAAATAATACCTTCTGACCTCTGGACGACCACTGTTTGACTGTCATTCAATTAATGATTGGCTACCTTGCCTAGAATAAAGTGTAATGAAATTAAAGCATGCTCACAACTGTCATTTTAATCAAAGCATTGAATGAATCACTTGAAAGTTAATAACTATACTTTATATCTCAATTTTATTATACATAGAATATACCATTCCATTTAATTCTATGACTTGGTCTACCCAGTCAGTGTTCCCAATGCTTTTTATTTCAAAGATTTTTTTTTTTTTAATATAATTTATTTACAGTGGAGTGTTAGTTTCAGGTATACAGCAAAGTGATTCAGTTAAATATAAATATATATATATTATCTTTGAGATTAGCTTTGATTATAGGTTATTATAAGGCATTGAATATAGTTCCCTGGGCTATACAGTAGGCCATGCTGCCCTGTCCTTAGTCATATCTCTTTGTGACCCCATGGACTGTAGCCCACAAGGCTCCTCTGTCCATGGAATTCTCCAGGCAAAACTCTGGACTGGCTGTCATTGCCTTCTCCAGGGGTCTTCCCAACCCAGGAATCACACTGGGGTCTCCTGCGCTGCAGGCAGACCCTTTGCCAGCTGAGTACCAGGGAAGCCTACCGTGGGCCATGGGGGCTCATCATTTTATGTAGAGTGGTGTGTGTCTGTTCACTCAGTCTCACGTCTTCACATTAACTCCACGTATTACCTCCTTCTGGTCCTCCAATATCCCAAGCACCCTAGGAACCTTGCACATGCCGCTTCTTCCTGAACTCTCCAGGAACAGAGCAAACAATGGAAAAGGAGTGTCAGGAGAGGGGGTGGGAAATAGGGGGCTTGTCTGGTGGCTCAGATGGGAAAGAACCCGTCTGCAATGCAGGAGGCCCAGGTTCAACCCCTGGACTGGGAAGATCCCCGGGAGAAGGGGATGGCCCGCCACTCCAGCGTTCTTGCCTGCGAAACCCCATGGACAGAGGAGCCTGGAGGGCTGCAGGGCAGGACTGGCGGCTCTCACTTTTCAGTGGGGCAGTCAGGAAAAGCCAGCGTGATACGGTGACACGTGATCAGACACCAAGGGAAGTGAAGGGGCAAACCCTGCCTCCTGGATGGCAGAGATGTTTTCTAGACATGAAGAGGCAAGCGAGGCCTCCCGTCAACAGGAAGACGTGTGGGCAGAGACGCACAGACGAGACAGCACCTGATGAATCTGGAGACAGTGATGTGGCCTGATAAAGGCTAGAATACAGTTATCAGGAAGGAGGAATGCCGTGAGTGACCGTGACGCCAAGGTCTGTGTTACGAGGCTATGGCTGTGTTCCATTTTCTAGTTCAGCAACTCCCAATATTTGAGAATACGGAAGCACCTTTTGAAACATTGAAACCCGAGATCCCTGTGTGATATAGTTGTCTTTCTTAAATATAAAATACACGGTATTAAAAGCCATTAAAAATTCAGTACAACCTTTTAAATACATTAGTTTTCATTAAACCAAAAACTGTGGGCATATGGGTATATATGTATGTGTATACAATATACATATGCATATTTTTATCATTATATGGGCAGCGATTGATATCCATATGGATACTAGAGTCTCTCACGGTAAAACCACAGTCACATGGACAGGAAGCCCACGAGGCAGAGCCGGGGCATAGGGGCTGAGAATTTACACCTGTCTCTCGGTAGGAAGCTGACTCGAGGGGCCCGTGCTGTGAGACCCTGAGGATTAGAGATGAAGGACACCATGCATCTCCGCACCGTCTGCTGAAGTTAGAGAAGAAGAAATCACAGCCCACAGAGATAACAGGTATCAGCTGAGACGGGGAGCCGAGAACCAGAACCAGGATTCAGATTCCTGAGGCGATCTCATCACCTGTTTCCATAACACGATGGGTAAGATCCCCCCCACACATCATTAGCAGTCAGAAACCTGTTCCTAGTTAGTAAAACAAAACGCTGTTCCCTTAAAATTCAGTGTGCACAGCTCTGTCTTCCATGGCGCAAGGACTGTAATATTTCTCAAATTCTATATCTACTATCATATGGGTCCTACCATCGTTTTTCTCTTAAGTCTCTATTTCAAAAACACATTCATCTTTAAGGATGTATCTCTACATCTCTTTTAAAAACCAAAAATTAGTTTCTCAAGGTCATCTGGAATTTCAGCAAAGGAGATGACAGGTGTACCTTATTTTATGCATAATAAGGATTTTTGAAAATTAAACATAAGCCACACACTTCAGTAAACGGATTGATTCAATATGTATACAAATTCAATATTTAAATGCTAAAAGAAAAATTTATACTGGTGATGATTACCGCCCCAACCTAATTTGTACAAACAGGCTTATGTATGTTAAGAGTTCCTTAAAAGTGGTTTCTACCTGCTTGGCTCTGACAAAACGCTCCTCTGACACAGGAAAGTGTTTGTAAAACCCCTGGAAAAACCCTGTATCTGATTAAAAGCCCTCATGCAGTCATTCACAGGTAAGGACTGCCATCCGAGAGAACACTGAAGCAGTTTCCTTTTCTAAGACAATTGCTCCATAAGACTCTTCCCTCTCTCTCCTCCTTTTCTACCAGGAATTATAAATAACCAATCTCGACATGATTAAGGAGTGGGTTTCACAGTCCCCCATGGATTTCCAAGGACTTGGTGCAGTGCACACTTTAAAATGTTTTTTCAGGGTTTTCACTCTCCTGCTTCTTCTCAAACCCCTGGCATAATCTTCTGCACCTTCCCTATTTCTCCTCTTGGAGCTTCTAAAAGAAAGTTGCATTATTTTTACTAAAGGACAGTATATTAGAATGCTGGGGAGTGAGGACATTAGAAGCTTTACTTATGTAATGTTCCAATTAAAAAAAATCATAAGAACACTTTCTTTACCACACTGAAATTTGTTAAGTGAGCAATTATTGCTTTAATTGGATTGCAATTGCCTCTAGGTTACTTTATGTTCTTCACATGATCAAAAACATGATAAAAGACATGATTTAAAATGGAAATACACTGTATTTTAGTGACAGGATAATTCAGATAGTTTCGGATAGCAAATAATTATATTACATTTCACTTTGGCAAATATTATTAGTATAAGAAACAACTTCATCTAAGGATTCTATTTGCTTTTATTGCTAAGCTTCCTATATACTTTATTATATTCTTGCTCTCTAATATTTTATATGGTTAGAATATAGAAAGTTAATTCAATATAATACAACTAACTGATACAATTAAACATAAGTAACACATTAGTTGTTTTTTTTAAAACTAAACCATTCAGTACACCCTACTGTGATCAACCTGTATAATTATATATCTTCTAACTTGTCTCATGTAATTCACAATTTCTACCTGCTGCTTAATCGCAGACTTCAGCAAGCACATTTTAGGGGGAGAGATTCAGTATGATTTTTCTGTGAACCTTTTATTTGTCACGGGCATTAAGGCAATGATTCCTCACATGGAAAGAAATGAGGGGGTGTAGAAAAGATACAGGAGTAAAGGTGCAAGATGGTTTTCAAGTACATGCACAGTTTAGAGTCATTCTTGTGGGAGGGAATCACAAGGGAATTAATCAGCAATATATTTGTAGATTTACCAGTCACTTCTATAAGGAAAAAAGTAGCAAATTATTGCATGTTGTTTCTCAATCACAAGAAAGAAATAGTATCGAAAGACAATCAGGCATAGAACATCAGACTGGTGGTCCTGGCAGAGCCTGCTGTGCTGCGTAAAACTTTGAGCAAGGGAAATGTCAGTGCTCACATCTTAAAAATGAGCAAAAAAAAAAAAAATCACTCCAAAAGATCACGTCTATCATAGTTTGGTCTTTTGATGGAG